>CACRXK020004562.1:3623-31131 GCA_902702795.2 Paramuricea clavata | reverse complement strand
AGTTGGTTAGAGCTCGACAACTGTCTTCTGTAGCTCAGTTGGTTAGAGCTCGACAACTGTCTTCTGTAGCTCAGTTGGTTAGAGCTCGACAACTGTCTCTCTGTAGCTCAGTTGGTTAGAGCTCGACAACTGTCTCTCTGCAGCTCAGTTGGTTAGAGCTCGACAACTGTCTCTCTGTAGCTCAGTTGGTTAGAGCTCGACAACTGTCTCTCTGTAGCTCAGTTGGTTAGAGCTCGACAACTGTCTCTCTCTAGCTCAGTTGGTTAGAGCTCAACAACTGTCTTTCTGTAGCTCAGTTGGTTAGAGCTTGACAACTGTCTCTCTGTAGATCAGTTGGTTAGGGCTCGACAACTGTCTCTCTCTAGCTCAGTTGGTTAGAGCTCAACAACTGTCTCTCTCTAGCTCAGTTGGTTAGAGCTCGACAACTGTGTCTCTCTAGCTCAGTTGGTTAGAGCTCGACAACTGTCTCTCTGTAGCTCAGTTGGTTGGAGCTCGACAACTGTCTCTCTGTAGCTCAGTTGGTTAGAGCTCGACAGCTGTCTCTCTGTAGCTCAGTTGGTTAGAGCTCGACAACTGTCTCTCTGTGGCTCAGTTGGTTAGAGCTCGACAGTTGTCTCTCTGTAGCTCAGTTGGTTAGAGCTCGACAACTGTCACTCTGTAGCTCAGTTGGTTAGAGCTCGACAACTGTCACTCTGTAGCTCAGTTGGTTAGAGCTCGACAACTGTCTCTCTGTAGCTCAGTTGGTTAGAGCTCGACAACTGTCTCTCTGTAGCTCAGTTGGTTAGAGCTCGACAACTGTCTCTCTGTAACTCAGTTGGTTAGAGCTCGACAACTGTCTCTCTGTAGCTCAGTTGGTTAGAGCTCGACAACTGTCTCTCTGTAGCTCAGTTGGTTAGAGCTTGACAACTGTCTCTCTGTAGCTCAGTTGGTTAGAGCTCGACAACTGGCCTCTGTAGCTCAGTTGGTTAGAGCACTGCACCGGAATTGCAGGGCCGCATGCAGGTTCGATTGAATCACAGATTGAATCGATTCCTGTCAGAGACTCTATAGTTGTATTTTTCACAACTACTTCTGGTAGGTCTAATAAATGTATAAAATTCAAACTCGAAATTTCAATCTATTAAACTCATCTGCTAAAAAAAGTGTGTATTATTCAATGACAATGTGTGTACCCTTGATTTGCGAGAGGATTGATTAATAATAGAGAATACGTGACCTATTACTCCTTGGGCCAAAGCCCGTTCCTAGGTTGATTTGGAAGAGGTTCTGTGTGCAATTGGTAAGACCAGTCAGTACACATAGGCTAGCGGTGATCACATTTTAAACTAAATTCGTTGAGATTACATCTTAGAATTTCATGCAACGCTGACGAGTGCAGTCACAAACCATCCTTGTATGCAATGTCAACAAGTCCAAAGTTCTAACGATATATAAACGTACACATTAAACATATCAGTTCAGATTTCGCGGACTGCTTTCAAGTTGTGTCAGCAAGCCATGAATGCACAGCCCAAAACATTGCACACATCACCAAAAATTTTGCAACACCTTGCAGCCTCCAGCTAAATTTCATTATGTGAATTCGAAATTGGAAGTTAGAAATATAAGCACACTTCAAATATTTTAAATGCTAACTGTTTATCACAAAATTCACGTTACATACTTCGCAGTATTTTGTAATCTCACCCTCCGAAATATAGAATGGTATAAAATAGTGGGACGCACCGCTTCGAAAATTATTGAGAATATAGAGAGGTTTTTACAAGAAAGCTGGGAAAACAGCCAACTATTTCGATAGATCAAGACTTTGAACCCGGCCTCTTAACCCAGTCAATTAAGATTCGTAAATACTCAGTAAATATTCAGTCTAACATAAATTGAATATGAAACTTACCAGCTTGCAACTAGCAATTGGTCATACGGTCGATGTGGATGTAGCCAGTGTGTGGTTCGATTTTTTGCGAAATCTTACTGCACCAGCATATAACAATCAAGCTGTATGTATTGTGCGTGGATTTGCATAAAGTATTTGCATGGGTATGATAATTAGTATTGCATGAGTAGTTCTGTGATTCTATCCAGGGAAAAATAATTTAGAATGATTGAAAGCGTATCTTGTGAAGACAACCTGCGTTGCTGTTCGTTTTAGAAGTATTTTAAATTCCCAGAGGTATAACAACGCACATTTAACAACAAAACTGTCAAAAGAGTGATTTCTATAGGGGGACTTTTTGGGGGACACCCTGTGTAACATGTTACATGCAGTAATTTCGATGTACATCTTTGGAGGTATCTCAGTAGATTTCCTTTCCAACGAGGAGTGTGACGTGTTTAATTTACCTGTCACTGGGGACACTGCATTCGTCCGTAGTCTCTGTAGGTCTGTTTCACGAAGTATACTATGAGAGAAACTTGTCAACCGGAAATTAACAACAAAGGTTCTTGTCAACTGGGAGTAATCAGAGTAAGAAAGTAATGTCAGTTCTTGTCATAATATGTAGTTGTCTTGTTAAACAAAATTGAGAAGTGCACCTTTCTTGCTATTCAGTATAAAGTGTGGATATTTGTGAAATTAGTCCGCGCGGTAACACTTCCCGAAACCATCAATATATACAGTATACATTTTTTTTCGGTCATACTTCTTCAGTTGAAGCATGTTCCCCTGAAATACGTCAAAAAACCCTCAGGGGCGCAATGAAGGTGCGTATTCAGGCATAGTAACGTGGGAAGCAAAATCTGTGAGGTGTATCTCGTGAAAATGTCAAGTTGAATCGGAGGATGCATAATTATACAATCTGAAGAACTGTTAATATAGCAGTTTATAGAGTGAGAAAATGATCATTCTTTTCTTGAGAACGCACAAGTTGTAACAAACCTGCAGCAGACTTGTAGCAACAATGTTTCAACAACTTGTCAACAGGATGTGTTCGCACTGCTTGTTTCCAGCTTGTTGACAACTTGCTACAAGGTTGTTGACACAACTTTCTACAAAATTGTTGAGCTCAACAGACTTGTTACAAGTTTATCCAACAACTTGTTATAGTCCTGCAATTCAACAATTTGTCAACAAGTTGTGAGGCCTGTTTCAAACGTCACACTTCTTTAAACTTTAATCAATTTCCAAAAATTACAAATTGCATATAATTATAATGTAATTTGAGGTGAGCTTAAAACAGAATTCAAGATTCCCTATCATGACCGAACGCATTAGAAACAATAGATAATGAGGCATTTCAGCTGATTATATATTGTTTTTAATGCGTTTGGCACATGAGAATTGAGAAACGTGACGTTTGAAACGGGCCTGAGTGATAATCTTGTAGCAAAATAACAGCATTCTTACAACTTGTTGACAAGCTTGCTACAAGCCTGTTGCGAACACATCTTGTTGACAAGCTTGCTACAAGATTGTTGCGAACACATCTTGTTGACAAGTTGTGAGATTTTTACGTGTGTAAAAATGGGCCTCCGCAATACCCAAAGAGACGTTCAAAACGACTTTTGTAAACTTTGTATACCAGAAATTAACAAAATCTAAATATACTAGATACTCATAATGTCAATGTAAATATACCGTATCCAGAATTTAAAACCCTTTAGATACCATATACCCCAAACCCCCCTGGCCAATCCCCAAAACGTTGGTACAAGTATCCGTTCTGTCTGGCGAATCTTGTAAAATGAAAATAAAATAATTTAAACAGTGTTGGACAAGAATAGTAATACTGGATATTAAGATCTTACCAAATGAGAAACAATGTGAAAGTCTTTCCATTGAACTGCGGTTTCTAAGTATAAATATTTTCAAAGCATGACTGAAAACTGTGCCCTCGTTCGTGGCCTCGTTCGTGGTTGTTTATAAACTAAATCGCATTGAGAACTAAATACTAAAGAGGAAGACTTTAAATATATAGTGACTTCTTCCTTCAGACGTATGGAGGCGTATAACCGTTGACGTACGTGGGGAGATTACTTGAAATAATTTTAGCTACGTGTATTTTTAACAAGCAATCTATTTTAATAAAATTGGCACTCCCTTGCCCTTAAATAAAGAATCTTTGTTCTCGTGAAATATTCAATTTCCTGTCCAAGTGATATAGCTTCTTCGTATCATAAATATCAGTCATTTACTTATCGTACAATGTTTGAAAAAATACAAATATTCAACGTGGGGGGGGGGGGGGGCGGGACACGTTTACGATGTGGTACTAGTCTGCGTGGCGCTTTTCTCGTCTAGCTCATTAGCATAAATTGCAAGCTCAATCCAGATTTACTTTTGAGTTCAGTAACTACATGCGCCTACAGTTTTCGTTTCATTACTTCGTGTAAGACGAAGTGAGGTAAACGATAGAAAATTTTTAAAATTTTAAAAAGTAAGTGTATAAAAGATACAAATCTTTGTTAAATATTTTTATATTTTGTTAATGGATGTACAAACTTTGTGCCGTATTAAATATTTGAACTCAGGCATTCACTACGATTTATAATAACCAGATTTCGGTTGGTGCCAAAATGTATTTCTAAATTAATTTAAATTAATAGTAAATTACTTTTTAATGTTTTTATAGTTTCAACTTTGATCTGGCTACGAGGATGCCTTATGTTTTAATTTCTACATTAATCAGACTGGTATGTGATATTTTACAGCTGTAAAAAATATAAATATATCAATAATATGGATTACTTGCGAAGTTTGTGTCGACTGAACGTTTACAGAATTCCTTAATAAGGCTGATATAAAGATTTACACTAGACAACTTTTGTCTAAAACTGTCGCATGCAACCTGCTTACAACTTGAGTTGTACTGTGTAAATCAAGCACACAGCTCATCTATATTGTCATGGGTGAGTTGTGTCCAGACTGGAAAGTTTGTACTGCGTTAAAGATATCTCCCTTGCGCGTACTTCAGACCCTTGGCTGTCTGCATATGAACACTTTTACAAAACTGGTGTGCATATGCACAGCAATTCAGCATAAAATGCAAATGCAGCACGTTTTGGGGAAAACGTTGACTATTTGTGTGAAAAAGATTTCACAGTGACTGCAGATACCGTGTTTAACGTTGCTCCACTGGTGAAAATTGAATTAATAAATATTTTTGGCATGTAAATAGTCTAAATATAATGAAATAAACAATTAAACATCTCTCCGAACCACCATCTTGGATTCCCGTCATTCTACCTGTGATCAGGTGTACACTGAGAGCATTACGTCATCTCATTTCAAAAAACATTTTGGTCTTTTTTGTGCGCGAACCTAGACTGAAAATTGTTTGTCTGCACAATTTTCAAAATTTATATGCGCATATTTTCGGCGAGCGATTTGTCTCCTTTGCACATTTTGCAAACTTTCCAGTCTGAAGTAATTGTGTGCTTGATTTACACAGTACAGTACAACTCAAGTTGTAATCACGATGAAGTGTGAGTTACTTTAATGATGTGCTCTTTTTTCAGGAATGCGGACCAACCATCGTTGGTGACGAATGGTCGGATCCAGAGTTGATGGAATTTTTGGGTGCGAAACTTATTAATGACTTTGGAAATAACTTGTATGTGAAGTTTCATTATGAATAAGTAATTGACTTCTTTTTGTGAAAGTGAAACTATAACCACATCATGTTGTGTTGTATTGTTGTTGTACATTAAGTTCTTTCTACTGTACGTTTGCATGGCGATAAAACATATAATAGTTTTGTTTGTGGAAACACCACATAAATTTAAATTTATGTGGTGTTTCCACAAACAAAACTATTATATGTTGTTGTATTGTTGTTGCAATATTGTTGCATTGTTGTTACAATGTTGTTGCTTTGTTGTATTGTTGTCAAGTTGTATTATCTTTGTTGTTATTCTTGTTCTTGTTTAGTTGTAATGTTGTTGCATTGTTGTTTCTTTGTTGTATTGTTGTCGGCTTGTCGCTTTGTTGTATATTGCCGTTGCACTGTATTGTCTTTGTTGTTATTCTTGTTCTTATTTAATTGTATTATTAATTGCAACATATTGTTGCTGCATTGTTTTAATCTTGTGGCGTTGTGTCATTTTCCGTTGACAACTTCACATGATGTTTCTTACCCTCAGCAAAGAATATCGATCACCAGACCCTCCAAGGAAGATTTTGAACAAGCTAGAAGGGCGTGGATACCACGTGATCGGCATGACGGGTATTGGACAGACCTGCATATGGACATGTTATAAACAAAGTGATGACAATAATCAAGTGGAAAATAATGGTGCACGTTAACTGTTTTGTAATAAACAACAAAATGTCCTAATTGAGATACCGTAAAGCTCCGACTATAAGCCAGTGGGCTTATATTCTTTCGTAAGCAATTTTTGATGGGCTTATACAAGGTTATACATGGACAATCTTTTGTGCTAGTGCCAATATTGATAAACAAGTATAGTAATAGTGACAAACAAGTGTTAATTAAGCATAGTGAATAATAGTGATAAACAAGTGGGCTTATATTCGTTTTGGGGGGGGGGGCTTATATTTGGAATGAGGTGAGCGTTAGTACATGTGGTGGGCTTATACACGGGGGGCTTATATTCGGAGGTTTACGGTACTAGGTTTACAGCTGACATTAGGTAACATTTACAAAGTCATACAGTTATATAAGTGAACATAGAAGATCTGTTTATGTTATCAGTAGCAGGAATCAAGGACTCTAATGGCCTTGACCTCGCCCAGGCATAACAAACAAACACTCTGTTTATATGGAATCGAGTTACTCGGCATTTACTGCGTGATTACCGCATGACGCCGAAATGGCGCCAAAACAGAAAGGATTTAAAGTCATTTGAAACGTTAAAAAACATTCCAAAATGTCGTGAAAATACAAGAATAAGCGCCAAGATATTTTGCAATACTTATCTAATGATTCGTTTGTATTTTTGAGCCATCATATTTCAAATGCAAAGCACATTCATTCTATCTCGGGCAGCAAAGTTATCCGAGCAAAGTGTTTACATGGTAAAATATTCATCTCGCCCAGGCGATATCCCGCCTCTTTCTGCTGGGAACTCGGCAAGGCGAGTTACTCGGCTGCATCATGTAAACAGTCACCCGGGATTACTGCAAGTTTCTATAATAGCCGGGATCTCGTCGTTGCTGAGTAACTCGCCTCCATATAAACAGGCCCTAATCACGGGAACGAGGCTGTATGACCACGGCCGTTTAGTTTCAGAAGGGTGTATAGAATTAAGATGACGAAGCTCTAGGAAGATGTTCTGTGATTGGTTGATAATGACAAAAGAATAAACTACAGAATGAATTTTCTAAAGAACGAAGCAAGAACAATATTCATTTCGAGTTTTGTTTATGTAAGCCAATTACGTCTTTTGTCATTGTCATAATCAGCCAGTCACAGAACATCTTCCGGCCTGGAGCTTCGTGTTTACTGGAATTTTTTATCTAATTTTTTGTTGCAGAGTAACAGTTTCATTTGTTTTTCTTCACCTTGTAATAGTAATCTGGTAATTGATATCGGTATCTTACAGTAGGTGAATCAATAACTTTCTGTCCTATGCAATATTGCACCAATCTCCCTTTTGGTAGGCAATTTCCTGACATTGTTTCCCCAAAGACAAGGTGGTGGTAATTCATTCAGCGCGCTTGCTAACACTGACCTTTCTAGCTAGCTTGCATCTTCATTCGCGAGTTCCTCACAGAGTCTTTTTCTTTCTTCAGCCTGACGTAGTTTTCTCATCACTAAGCTTTCAAAGTCTCTCCCAGATACTAAATTATCTTCACTCGTAGATGTCACCTTAAAACAAGGAATATCAACATTTAGTGGTGTCTAGCACCGCCTAGAGAAGTCCAGCACCATCCTAAAACAATCTGCTTGACCATACGTTTTCTGCTTTTCGAATAGCGATTAGCGGAACTTCTACTGTTAGCGCGTGTCGATTTTTTGAAACGATTTAATTCATTTGTGAGCTCACGAGAAAATACTCAGAATGCTTTAGTCTAATATCATGGTTAAATATGCAAACATGTTGAGGTTGTTATATACAGCCATATTTTCAAATATACTGTACTTTAACAAGCAAATTTACTGTACTGTGCTACAGCAACTGTCCAGTCACGCATACGTGATAAAAAGCCGATATAAACTTCATAAACAAACGATACTGTAAAACGTAACAGAATGGCGAACATGCAGATTCGGCTATCTCAAATAATGGTAATGTTGGGATAGTAGCGTTGCAGATTGCAGAGGAGAGTGGGCAGTAAGGCTCCCTCATGCACCACCCCATGCGGAAAACCTGTACCCCTCCTTGCAGATGAGGCTAGATCCACCCCTGAACCATTGTCAGTTTTGATCATGCTTTTCTAGTTTGGCACATGCTCGGGAAATAACGGCTTGAATCCCATAAGAATACACTCCATACATACATACATTTATGGGTGCATCAACCTTAGCTGATGAACTGTCATGTCGCTCATCATGGGTCACTTTAGGGACAGCTCCTTCAAGCCACGTTATTCTCAAAGGGTTGGCGGGATTCCCTCTCTCATTCTCAATTGCCATTTCCTGAAGGAAAGAAAAGATTGAGATATAAAAAATCAGTATTCTCTGACTTCTAGATGATTAAAGAACGTTTTGTTGTACTCACGGCAGATTTAAAATCTTTAAATTCAATGATAGCACTTCCAGCCTTCTTTGATGATACCAAGAGATTCTCAATTTCACCATACTGCAACAAAAATTAAAGTTTGTTCATTTGTCAGTAGGGATGTACATGCACTAAGAAGAAGATTGGAAGAAGTTAATAAATTAATAATGCATATTATACAGTATAACATGAAATATATTCAATTTATCAACCTTTCTAAACATCGATTGAAGTAGCTCTGACGAGTATCCTCCATTTGTGTTATCATTTTTTTGACATTTCCATCGAATCTAGGGTAAAGAATAAACCAATCACGCTTACGAATCAGTGTAGATTTCAGTGTAGATATCAGCCAAACCACAGGTTAAAAACTCGGTACTTTTTCTCTTTCTATCTACGAAGAACAGTTTAGATCTGATGGAGCTATCCAGTATAAATAAATTTAGTTTAGGTTTCCTTCTGTAGTAACACTGGATCAATAAGAGATGACCCTTACTGGACCTCTAGGAAGAACAGTTTAGAACTGATAGAGCTATCCAGTATAAATAAATTTAGTTTAGTTTAGGTTTCCTCCTGTAGCAACACTGGATCAATAAGAGATGATCCTTACTGGACCTCTAGGAAGAACAGTTTAGAACTCAGTCTGATAGAGCTATCCAGTATAAATAAAGTTAGTTTAGTTTAGGTTTCCTCCTGTAGCAACACTGGACCAATAAGAGATGATCCTTACTGGATCTCTAGGAAGAACAGTTTAGAACTGATAGAGCTATCCAGTATAAATAAAGTTAGTTTAGTTTAGGTTTCCTCCTGTAGTAACACTGGATCAATAAGAAATGATCCTTACTGGACCTCTAGGAAGAACATATAGAATTGATAGAGTCATCCAGTATAAATAAAGTTAGTTTAGTTTAGGTTTCCTCCTGTAGCAACACTGGATCAATAAGAGATGATCCTTACTGGACCTCTAGGAAGAACAGTTTAAAACTGGTAGCTATATATAAAACTACACTGTAGTTGTTTAACCCAATGTGTGGTTGACCTAGTGAGTATCATTTCAGAAGTTTATACAAACTCTCATCACCTTCAGTTTTGGTGTGAAATTAAAATCTTCTTCCGTCCCAACAGAGGCTTCTGTTCTTTTTCTTTCTTCTTCAATTTGTTGTTTTATCAACTCTTGTTCTCGTTGTAATATTTTTAGTCCTTCTTCTCTTAGACGTTCAATCTAGATCAATAGAAGCTCTCATCAAACACCAATAAACTGAAATGGAATAAACCCTTTGTCGTTTTGAACTACCGTCACTTTGTCTGGGCAGATGAGCGAACATGTTCAACATGCGCACGTTACACGTCTACAGACCCATTGCACATGACGTCACAGCGCCGGTGACGATGCATCTGGAGGACAAACTAGCAATCTATGTATAATATAACTTTTGTAAACAAAGCAAATTTTGTAAAAATTCATAATAATTTTGTATTAAAGTGGTTAATTTTTGCGCTGTATGTGGTTGTTGTACCCGAACAGATATTGTTAGGGAGCATCTGGAGGACACTCTAAGGATTTGTGACGTCAGTGCAATGGGTCTATAGCTTGTGTGTTCACGGAGACGCTGTGAAAGTTCAACTATACTCAATTTTCTTGGCGTATACGCGCGACCGTTTACGATTACAATTAGCCTTTCTATAGTGCAAATTTGCATGTGGGTACGATCAATGCGCTTTACATCATCAGCATCATACGCTTACCTAATTACATACTTAGTCCAGACTACAGCAATTTTCGTCCAAGCACAAACCGCAAACATTTTCGCGCGTTTGTTTACGTTTGAAACGTGGCGTTTACCGTTGGAAACGGACATGTTTCACTGCTCATGTGACGTGTTATTGTGAAAAGCCTAATTCAGTTATTTTTCATGTTTTGATGTGCTTTCGTGTACTTTTCATTGTTTCCAAGCTCACGATATTGCAAGAGCGACCAAACTTGTTTATATTCATACTTTTTGTGACTAGAACGTATTATCATGGGCTGGAAAATATTGAAACGTGCACGGAGGCACATCAAAACATGACAGTTGCGCCAAAAATAGCTTAAGGCTTTTCAATGTCACATGAACAGTGAAACATTTCTGTTTCCGACGGTAGACGCCCCGTTTCAAACGTAAACAAACGCGCGAAAATGTTTGCGGTTTGTGCTTGGACGAAAATTGCTGTATTTTATCTTTACAACAATTGTGATATTACTGTCTTAACTGTGCGAAACCGGAGCACGCGGAGAAAACCCATGACTTTCGGCAGAGCGTTGACTGACTCTTTTCACACGAGTCCGTAGCGAGAACCGAAGCCACAATCTGCGGCATCGAAGTTCATGGCTATTTTTTTACATGTTTAATCATGTAACTTGAAGAGGTCACTTATCCCCAATGCTTGTCTTGCGCAGGTGTGCCAATTCACGTGACTGCAAACTATACTACATCTTAACCCAAGAATTCGAAGTTTTGTTTGCAACACAAAGTCTCATCTTACTTCTTGTTCCAAATTTTTCACAAGCACTTCGTCCTTGACGTAGTCATCTTGACTCGACTTTTCCCTGTCTTCCAAATCTGAAATTTTAACGGGAACATGAAAATGTGATCCAAGTACTTATGTCTTATAAACTTGCCACAAGTCTGTCTCAGAATTCCCCCTAGCTTTATTGGGCGAGTGAAAGGAACCGCGCGAAATAAATATTACGTCTTTGAAAAAGACTTCTCGAAAATCTACCTTAAAAGGTGTAAAATCTACCTTTCTTAAGGTTCAAAAACAACACAAACCTTCTTTAAATTTCTTTCTCTTGCTGTCGAAAGCTTGAACGCGTAATCGAGCTCTTTCTTTTGCTTTCAATGTTGCATCGTAAGCTGCCTGTTGGGACAATCATCATTATTTTTCATTTTAGTCTGCATAACAAAAATCAGTCTTGAACAACAGTCAGTACCTTTGCTTTTGGATTTCCAATAACTTCAAAAGCTTTGCTCAGTTTGTGAAACAACTCCGCTGAAAAAGTAGATTCAGTAATAAGTAAAAAAATGAACAAATGTTGAGTGTTATTGAAAAAATATGAAAAGTCTAGACAAAATAAGGACATATTTAATCTTTATTTCAAAAGTACTGTAGAGGGTACCAAATTTCGTGTTCTTTGCAAAAAAATAGGTACGCATTGCGTACATGCATCTGATGTTTTGGTATTTTTCTTTCCAAAATGCATGCACATAGTAACAATCTTTTAAAATATCCATCCATATACCAGAGGTATGTCTGCAAAAACATACATTTTATCATAACCAGCTAATCACTGACAACATACACCATTAAAAACATGCAATCAAAAATTTGCATTACTGAGGTAAGCTATAAAGTAGCCCAATTTTGTATTCACTTCTAGTGAATGCTTGTTTCTACTTTTTGGTAGTTTACATGGAAATACTAAGCATGAATAACCCGTGATTGGCTGTCATAACAATGACTACAGTACATAACACCAAGATCACCACGAATAACATAAAACAATATTTACACATTATTGAAGCTATAAAAAACAACTAAAACGTTACGACGGCCATTTCAAGTAAACTACCTGCATTAGGATTATCAGGATTTTTATCAGGATGGCATTTCAATGCTTTCTTTCTATACGCTTTAGTGATCTAAAAAACAAAACTAATTCTTTAGTTTAATTCCTAAAAACATCAAAACTAACACCTTTAAACAACAACAACCGAGCATGGAAGTAAAAGTAACAAAAGTAGATTATATTATTTATAAAATACATAAAAATAAGCTTAAAAAAACCTCCTTTTCTGAAGCGTTTCTATCCACTCCTAAAAGTTCATAATATGTCTTTCCGTCGGCCATCTTGTTTTTTACCATATATGGCAACCGCAAGAGCCATGTTATTTAGATTACATGAAGTTCTCAACGAAAAACATCAAAATATTCAAATAATATTTTGTTGTGTTTGTTTTCTTGAATATTTTGTGAAAATGACGATGGATCCATTGTTTTTAGCACTTAGTTTGTTTCGGAGGAGAAAGTTTGAAGAATGTTCGGAGATATGCACGCAATTGTTAAAGAAAAACCCTTACGATCAAGTGAGAAATATTAAAATATAATTTGAGTTGTCAAGTGTCAACACGATCTGTTGCTATAGCTAGCAAACCTTTTGCTTTGCTTACATTTTCCTGGCAGAACAAAATACTTAGCAGCCAAGCGACGTTTCTTGGTGTGATGGGTATTTACCATATTACCATCACACATTACAAGAATTTACTTGCCAGCAAAATGTAAACAAGCCCATAGTCTTTTATATGTGATTAAAATACTCATTTAATAATTCATAAACCTTGTGGCAAATCATGTCAGCCACAATATGTCACGTGGAGTGACTTTATATCTGATAAAGCATGAGGTATTATTATATAATTGTTCATCCTAATTAGTATGATTATATAATGGTTTATCCTAATTAGTATTCTTTTGTAGTCGTATTTTAAGCCATTTAAAGCACTTGTAGTCGTGTTTTAATCAGGTATAAAACGCTCGGCAATTTATATTTGATAAAACACTCCTACACGTGCTTTAAATAGTACTTCATATAATGATATAATAATACACCCTTCCAGAAAGCAAGTCGATACAGCTCTACAATTCTACACTTTGGCTATAGTCTATAGAGCCTTGTTTTTGTGTATGGAACATCAGTTAAAGCTTAATGTCTCAATCATCGAAACAAAACGCTATACCCACAATGATGTACTTTTCGGAAAGGTGTATTATGTTTGCCAAAACATATAAGAAGACAGAAATTCTGCCTATAGATTTCACGTTGGGAAAACTACTCGACAGCAACGTTGTTGATAAGATCATTTGCATTTCCCTCCATTGTCAGCCATTTTGACTGCAGTTACATGAAGAAACTATGGATTCTTATTGGCTAGTTATTCAAGCAGCTCAGCACTAAGCTCGCAACATCTGCAGATGTTGAGATTTTTCCTCGCGAGGTGAAAATATCAAACACGATAGATACTTTCCTCAAGGCCTCGAGAGGTTATTAAATCCTCATGAAAACTATCTGCACACAAGAGAAACATGCTGAGCTAGTCGCCACACAAGGCTAGATAAAATATCTCTACATTACCCAAGCCGACCATTCACATCTAGTATAAATTTATAAATTGTGTTATTTACATATTACTCAATTTATTTCTGTCTTCAGGCAGCATGGTGTTTGAAGACACGTGCATTAACTGAACAAGTTTATGTTGACGAGATCGAAGTTGATGAAGAAGGGATTGCGGAGGTTTTGATGGACGATAATTCAATGGCACAGTTACCTAGTTAGTTCACACTTCATGTTTCACAACACCATTGAAATATTTCATAGGTCTTTGTTTTTATATTTCAACGTTTTTTCATGTGAGAAGACGTACATAGCTGGGGGGGGGGGGCAAGGGGGGAAACTGCCCCTCCCAGAGAAAACTATATTTACGATTTTTAGAATGTCATTATTAATTATACTTTGGATATTTGGGACTTTTTTCGGCATATAGGCCTTACTGCCTCCCCTGGTAAAAAAATTCTGCGTACGGCCCTGTACAACCTAGGCACATGTGACATCATTGAAGTCAGTTAACCTGCAAATTAAGTGCTGCCTGCCAAATAAAGTCCCTACTGTAGGTCTAAGCTGATCTTGTCTCAAACTCCAAGGAATATTTTTTCATGCTGTACTACAGACACTCGTGCCACAGAATAAGGACACACAGAAGGTTGACTCAGCCAAATACAGTAACCACTGCCACGCCATGATTCGTCATCAAAATGCTGACGTCATGGCCTTAGCCAGTGTGCTTATGCTCTATATTTTCAGGGAATTTGTTTTACTTACTTCTCTATTTCACCCTACTGGGCCTCACACTTACTTTTCTTTAACAATTAGGACCAGGAACCTCCTTAAAGAAACCAGGGACTGGTATTGGTGCACCAACGCCTGGCGTCAGGTATCAACAAAATTATGTTGACAACTACAGTCAGTGGAAACTTTGGTTTAGCAAAGCTTGGAAACTTATAGAAATAAAAAAATAGCACTTGTAGAATCAAAATAGCTTGCATAAATAGAATAGGACGTGAAGTAGAAACAGAAAAGGTGTCTACTTTTGCAGTGAAATAGAAAAGGAACCCACAAAAAGAGAAAAATAAGTAGCATGTATTATCAAGAGCCCCAGTATTACAACTTATCAACAAGATGCATGTGTTGGCACTGCTTGTTTCCAGTTATTGACAAGTCTGGAACAAGTTGTTATCATCTTGTAACAAGGTTGATGAGACCAACAGACTCGCAACAAGTTGTTCCAACAAGTCTGATATCGTTTAAACAAGTTGACGACAACAAGCTCGTAGCAACTTGTTACGAACAGCTTGTATTAGTCTTGTTGGAACAACTTGTAGCAAGTCTGTTACCGTCATCAACCTTGTAACAAGATGATGATAATGGCCTCGTAATATATTTGCTAGGCCTATGTCACAATCAGGTCGCCCTCTCAGTGGCTTTGTGCGACCGGGCACGCAAAGTGCTCGTCCAGGGACAATGGAACAGGCACTTCGTTCATCAAGAACAGCTGGTACAGCGAGGTAAGACAGAGAACATCTTAGGCAACGTTTACAGTACACTTTCCGTTGCGACGTGAAAAAAAAACACGTATCCGTACCTTTTAGGAATGTTATTTTCACAGCAATTATTGCAACGGAGAGATGTTGTTTCGCTCAAAAATGCATGAATGAAATCGAGCCGGCTTTATTTCAAATCACTTTTCAATGCGCGGATCCCAAGTTCTTTACAAACTTGCCAATTTACAATTACGTTTCCAAGTTCGAAAATTGGGCGCGAACTTCGCAACAAAGTTCACAAGTACATTTCAATGTTTGAAGTATTGTAAACAAATGTTCATAATTGAAGTTCAAATTAACAATTCAATGGAAAGTTCTTGGTTCAATGGTCTACCAAGAAGGTTTGTATTTCATTGAATTGGTTATTATTATTGAGTATGAACATTTGTTTACAAACGAAGCTCAAACATTGAAATGTACTTGCGAACTTTGTTGCGAACTTTGCGCCCAATTTTCAAACTTGGAAACGTAATTAAATTGGCAAGTTTGCAACGAACTTGGGACCCGCGCGTTCAAAAGTGACTTGAAATCTACAATAAATCTTTGTTTTACTTGAAATGCAGACCCGTGACAAGTGCCTCTGGTCGCTTTGTTCGTTTGGGAACGGTGAGTCGACGTTGGAATATGCACAAGCGTAGTTTATTGTTATTTGTGAAGTGTATTGCATTTGGAAACATGAGTGTCACTTTATGTTTTAGGCATCGATGCTGTCTCAGCCAGATGGACCTTTTATTAATGTACCAAAATTAAACTTAGTAAAATACGCACAACGACAGAATCTCGCTAAGGTAAAAAACGTCCACCAATGTACCAATGACCAAGACAGTTTGCTAAATGCTAATGATACTTCCTTTTCACTTTTAGTCCCTTTTTGAGTACATATTTCATCAGGAAAACGATGTTCGCAACGTAAGATTTCTTTATTTTATACTTCATTTCATGTACACATATAAAAACGCAAAAGTTGTAACAAATCTGCAGCAGACTTGTAGCAATGCTGTTCCAACAACTTGTCAACAGGATGTGTTCGCACTGCTTGTACCCAGCTTGTTGACAACTGGCTACAAGGTAGTTGAGCTCAACAGACTTGTTACAAATTGTTCCAACAACTTGTTGTCGTCCTGCAATTCAACAATTTGTCAACAAGTTGTGAGTGACAACCTTGTAGCAACTTGATAAAATAACAGCATTGTTACAACTTGTTAACAAGCTTACTACAAGCCTGTTGCGAACACATCTTGTTGACAAGTTGTGAGTGTTTTACGTTTTGGTACGCGAGTGTAAAAGTATATCGATTTCGAAGATCGAGATTGATATTTTACCAATGTTAACTTTCCAATTTAAGGCATTAGAGTTGGCAGCTCGGGCGACAGAAGCTTGCAACTTTAAAGATTGGTGGTGGAAAGTACAGTTAGCCAAGTGTTACTACAGACTGGGCATGTTTCGTGATTCCGAGAAACAATTAAAATCTTCATTACGAGATCAAGAAATGGTCGACACATATTTATATCTTGCTAAAGTTTATGTTCGCTTAGATCAACCTCTTACTGCTATCGAGATCTTGAAAAAGGTAAGGTGTTCTTACAAGAGATTCAGTTATCTCTTATCGGTGAAGTGTTACAGACTACAGGAGGAAACCTAAACTAAACTAACTTTATTTATACTGGATAGCTCTATCAGTTCTAAACTGTTCTTCTTAGAGAACCAGTAAGGATCATTTCGTATTGACCCAGTGTTACTATAGGAAGAAACCTAAACTAAACTAACTTTTTTAACTAACTTTTTGGATAGCTCTATCGGTTCAGTTATAAACTGTTCTTCCTAGAGGTCCAGTAACGGCCATCTTTTATTAGTCAAGGTGATATTATTACGAGAGCTTTGTTAGTTGTGATAACATTATTTTTACTGTGGTTCAGGGAATTGAAAAGTTCACAGGAGAAACTGCCCTGCTCACAGGAATAGCAAGAATTCACGAGGTAAACTATACAGACTGAAGTACATAGACTGGTACAAAGTCTTCTAGTAACGGACACACAGTTCAATTCACATCATTGAGGATAACTCACATGCCTATGTATAGTCACCTCTGTTGTGATAATGTAAGCATAAAATGAAACAAAGGTGACCTGATAAACAGCATAAACATGCAGACAGTTAGAATAGTTATAAAGACAGCAGTAATGTACAAAGTTCATCGTCTCTCTTGTATTTCCAAGGCTTTGAACAATATGTCAGACGCAGTGCAAGTATATAAAGATGTTCTACATTATGACAATACTCATGTCGAATCCATCGCCTGTATTGCTACACAACATTTCTACACTGACCAACCCGAGGTTGCTCTCAGATATTTCAGGTATAGAATTATGCTGGATAGCTCGATTACTTCTTCTAAACTGTTCTTTCCAGAGGTCCAGTAAGGATCATCTCTTATTGATCCAGTGTTACTACAGGAGGAAACCTAAACTAAACTAACTTTATTTATACTGGATAGCTCTATCAGTTCTAAACTGTTCTTCCTAGAGGTCCAGTAAGGATCATCTCTTATTGATCCAGTGTTACTACAGGAGGAAACCTAAACTAAACTAACTTTATTTATACTGGATAACTCTATCAGTTCTAAATTTTTTTTCCTAGAGGTCCAGTAAGGATCATCTCTTATTAATCCAGTGTTACTACGGGAGGAAACCTAAACTAAACGAACTACATTCACATATATTTTATATTTTCACAAAGATTCAAAATGAGGTTATCTTTCCAGACGCCTTCTTCAGATGGGAGTTTACAACACAGAATTGTTTAATAATCTGGGATTATGTTGTTTCTACGCCCAACAATACGATATGGCCTTGAACTGCTTTGAACGAGCATTGAGTCTTTCAACAGACGAAAATATGGCTGATGTTTGGTACAACATTGGTCAAGTCGCATTGGTAATAAATGTAGCTATATATGTAGACAACTTTACAATTATGGAAAAACGCACAAGTTGTAACAAACCTGCAGCAGATTTGTAGCAATGCTGTTCCAACAACTTGTCAACAGGATGTGTTCGCACTGCTTGTTCCCAGCTTGTTGACAACTTGCTACAAGGTTCCAACAACTTGTTATCGTCCTGCAATTCAACAATTTGTCAACAAGTTGTGAGTGACAACCTTGTAGCAACTTGATAAAATAACAGCATTGTTACAACTTGTTGACAAGCATGCTGCAAGCCCGTTGCGAACACATTCCAAAAAATTGTGAAAATTTTACGGTCACTCTCTGTCTCTCTTAGCATTACAGTAAGGGAATTCTAACTCATAATTTTTTTCTATTTCTGTAGCGTATCGGTGATTTGGCATTGTCGTATCAATGTTTTCGTCTCGCGCTGGCGGCGGACAATAATCACGCAGAATCATATAACAATCTTGGTGTGCTGGAATTCAGGAAAGGAAATATCGACCAGGCAAGAGTCTTTTTCCAAACAGCGCAGAATTTGGCAGCGTTGATGTACGAACCGAATTTTAACTACGCGTTGTTGTCACAGAAAGTAAGTAAAGAATAATGTACCACCTTGGTTTCTTCCTGTAGTAAGACTGGATGAATAAGAGAAGATCCTTACTGGACCTCTAGGAAGAACAGTTTAGAACTGATAGAGCTATCCAGTATAAATAAAGTTAGTTTAGTTTAGGTTTCCTCCTGTAGTAACACTGGATCAATAAGAGACGATCCTTACTGGACCTCTAGGAAGAACATTTTAGAACTGATAGAGCTATCCAGTATAAATAAAGTTAGTTTAGTTTAGGTTTCCTCCTGTAGTAACACTGGATCAATAAGAGATGATCCTTACTGGATCTCTAGGACGAACAGTTTAGAACTGATAGAGCTATCCAGCATAAATAAAGTTAGAATTAGTAAAATTAAAGCATTATTTCTTGTTATTTGATAAAGGTTGGTGATCTTCAAAGCAGTTTTTCTGCAGTCAATAAATCTCTTGAAGCATTCCCGGAACATTGGGACAGTAAAGACCTACTGCGGCAACTCAGGGTGGAGTTAGCTGCCTTGTAAATAACTGATGTGCATGGGCTGAAGGATTCATTCAATTGTTTAAATTATTCAAATACGTATAGATAACTACTGTACGATATTTGTTGTAAATAAATTTACTTTATGCTTCAGACTGACTGTTCTGATAATGTAAGCATAGAATGGAACGAAGGTAAGTTAAAGAGTAAATTGATAACTCCATAAAAACTGTTTTGTTTTTGAGATTTTTATTACACATTTTCTCTGTTTTACAAAAATAAAGCCAAACACTAAACATTCTAAACTCATTTTATTTCTAAACTCAATTCTCATGCAATAACTGTCTATCTTTCAAAGCCAGCTCTGATAAACAGTACTAAACTAAATTCAACATTTGCATATCTTAAACCACACGCATTAAGCAAATATTATTAGACAGATTTAGATCGAGGACGCGGACGTCAAAGACGACGTGAAAATGGCGTGGCATATCCATACATGGGCACAACACGCCATTTTCACGTCCTCGATCTAAATCTGTCTATTTAGTATAAATGCTATCACCCATTCTACTTTTTAATTTTTAGCTGAAATACGCGTATCCGTGCATAGGAATGATCTACAGGGTGTCCCAAAAAAACTCCAAAACTATTGAAATAACATATTGTTAGAATTTGAATGCCTCAGCACTTTGCTGAACCCACAAGCGCATAAAAGCTTGCCATTATTAAATTTTATTTGCCGCAGATGTAAAATAAATCATGAAGGTTTTCAGGGTTGAATTCCTGGAAAGTCCTTGAATTGGAAAAACAAAATTCCAGGACTGGAAAATCAGTAGAAGTTCTTGAAAGTCCTGGAATTAATTTCCTTAACCTCCAGCTGTGCCAACATTCATGATTTTTATTAAAATTACTGAATAAAGTAAATTATTTACGACAAATCCGCGCCATTTTCAAACACTTTCCGGTTCTAGTTCCTCGAATTTACTGAAAAAGGGTCTTGAAAGTCCTGGAATTTCATCTTCACTACAGGGTGGACACCCTGGGTTTTACTTAATACTTCTATTAAGGCTTAAGCGGTACGTTAAATTAATGAGCAAGTATATTAATTCATATGTTGAGATGTTGGATGAAATTGAAAATCTTTAAAATAATTTGCCATGCATAAAGTTCAATTAAATTATGTGTATACACACTCGTGGCTTAGCGTGGTGTTCAGGCATTGAAATTATAACAATAGGCTAATTTCTAAAGGACTGCATGGCAATATTGTTATGGATTGTGGTTGGTGTTGTAAAAAGGGGCCATTTGTTTCCGTTGTCACTGGCTATTTTCGAAACTGTGTTGGGATGAATATACTGGCACAAAATGTTCTGATTTTGGAACTGGAAAATAATATCACAACGGAGTACTGTGCACGCTAACTATTCATTGTTGTTGTCGTTGTCGTCGTCGTCGTCGTCGTCGTTGTTGTTGCTTATTTTTTGACATACTTGCAGCGATGTCTTGCTGATTAGGACTATGTTTATTGTTGCATTTTAGGCTGTTGCTGTTGTCGCTATTGTTGCTGTCGTTGTTTTTCACCAGAGCAGATTCCTAAACAAATGTTTCTGCTCTGATTATCAGATACTATTTCAGCCCTGTACTAGCCTTGTGGCTATTTTTCTGTCGTCGTCGTCGTTGTTGTTGTTGTTGTTGTTGTTGTTGTTGTTGTTGTTGTTGTTGTTGTTGTTATTGTTGTGTCTGTTGTCAACTTGTCATTTTAAATCATTGCTGATTAATTGTGACTCGTTGATACTGTGTATTTGTGCTCCTACCGACATTTGACCGCACGGTTGCCCAATATTTCTCGTTTCAATTTTGCTTTTGTCCCGTCGTGTTTTGTAAGTTTTTTTTCATGTTGGTGTTTAAACATATTTGTTTGTCGCATTTCTGTTGTTGCTATTCTGCTGTTGTTGTTGCGATTGCTGTTATTGTAGCTTGCTGTTATTATTTTAATACTTTGTTGTTGCATTGCTGTTGTTTGCAATTTTGTTGTTGTTGTTGTTGTTGTTGTTGTTGCCGTTGCTACTATTATTGTAGACTGCTGTTATTACATTTTGTTGTTGCATTGCTGTTGTTGCTATTTTGTTGTTGTTGTTGTTGTTGTTGTTGTTGTTGTTGTTGTTGTTGCCGTTGCTACTGTTATTGTAGACTACTGTTATTACATTTTGTTGTTGCATTGCTGTTGTTGCTATTTTGTTGTTATTGTTGTTGCCGTTGCTACTGTTATTGTAGACTGCTGTTATTACATTTTGTTGTTGCATTGCTGTTGTTGCATTGCTGTTATTGCTATTTTGTTGTTGTTGTTGTTGTTGTTGTTGTTGTTGTTGTTGTTGTTGTTGCTGTTATTGCTATGTTGTTGTTGTTGTTGTTGTTGTTGTTGTTGTCATTGCTACTGTTATTCTAGCTTCTTGTTGTTGTTGTCGTAGCTTTTCTACTGATCGCACTGACTATTTATTAAAACTTGCTATTTCTGTTCAGTTGTTGATGTGGCTTGGCGGTTCTAAACCGATATCTTTTGAGATATGTCGTTTGAAATGTTTTTGTATTGTCTTGTTTTGTAAATGTTGTTTTCAACTTTTCCAAGACATGAATTGTCGATGTCTTTAAGAAATGTTGTACAGGAAGATATTTTCAACTCGCCATAGTAACTTCAAGTTACGATACTGTCGTTTTTGTTCATGTAATGGTACTGTAAAAAGTTCTTATCCCAAAGTTAACATTGATTTAGACGTCATCCAATATAAATGGTTGTTAGTTGTATTGTCGCAGTAGTATATGTTGTGTTAGAAATATGTTGTCGCTGTTCTTGTATCCGCAATGAAACGGCCTACCACAATGTTGACATTTCTACGATGTCCTGTGTAAAAGTTTGTTAGTGTTGTTGTTCAAGTATGTTGTGTTAGAAGCAACCCGTCAGTTGCTACGACTCGGGTCCGAGGGTTCGTCATACCCTAAAACCACTTGCATAATGGTTCCCCTGCGGTAGAGTGAAGAATAGTTCTGCAGCTTTGTCCGTTGGAAGGCATTAAAATGGTCGTCAGCTTCAGGTTCTTCAGAAACCGCAGTAATTGGAAACATCTGTTCGCAATATAGCATCCAATTTGGCTCGCAATATAGCATCCAGTTTTCATGTTTACCTGTGCGTATTCTCAGAATTAATGCTGGCTCACACTATCAAAGTTTGTGTGAGTTAGTTTCCTCAAACATTTCTTACAAATCCTTCAAAACATAGCAAACTATGCAAAATTCCTACTGTGATCACACAAACTTTGATAGTCCAGGCTTTATGGTCAGTCGAAAATGGCCAGTCGACTTTTAGAATGTGTTCTCATGCTCGTTATGTTTACTAACTCACTTTCCAACGACTAATTTTTATTCAACTGTATTTTTTTACTCTTTTAAGGAACAAAAGCATTCCTCGCCCAATTCAGACGTCTGCTTTCATATTCATATAAAAGTACGACCTAAGAGAGCGAATTAACGATTAACGAATACGCGCATGAAATATATTATGCAATTAATACTTTATGATTTTTAAGTTAAACGTATGACCAGCATACTCGGTAAAATACTTGCAATAAAATTATATATAATATAAAGGCGTTCTGGAACAAAAGCAACATGAAATAAAATGATCACAACAAAGTATTAACAATATTTTCTCACTCTGAGCAGGTTGACCACAAGCTGCTGCACGATAGTTTTTGGTGAAATTACTGATCCTCAAATATAGAGTTGAAATTCTGTTCCGTTGTAACAATTTCTGTTGGCTAACTTGGGAGCAGTGTTAGGTATTTCTTTCAATGTAGAGTTTTATCCAAACTTTTAGCAACGCTAAAAGTTTGGCGAAATAATATAGCTTGTTCTTAGTTTAAGATCTTTTGCTTCAGTCATAGAAACATTGTACATGACCAACTCAGTACAAAGATTCCATGGCGACCCTTCTAGTTCATGTTGCTTTGCGTCCCATTCGTGTTTCTACGTTTTCTCAATTTTCTACGTACGTAACGTGCTGTGTGTCTCCTCAGATTGTAAGCGGAGTGTCGCTATCTGATGTCAACTGCGAGTACAAACCTTTGGAATCACGACATGGTTTGAAACGCCGTAACCTAAACATATACAGAGGTTGGTTATAGCTCCAGTGAGAGCGATATGTTATTACAGGAGGAAACCTAAACTAACGTTATTTATATTGGATAGCTCTATCAGTTCTAAACTGTTCTTCCTAGAGGTCCAGTAAGAATCATCTCTTATTGATCCAGTGTTACCACAGGAGGAAACCTAAACTAAACTAACTTTATTTATACTGATAGCTCTATCAGTTCTAAACTGTTCTTCCTAGAGGTCCAGTAAGGATCATCTCTTATTGATCCAGTGTTACCACAGGAGGAAACCTAAACTAACTTTATTTATACTAGATATAGCTCTATCAGTTCTAAACTGTTCTTCCTAGAGGTCCAGTAAGAATCATCCCTTATTGATCCAGTGTTACTACAGGAGGAAACCTAAACTAAACTTCCTTTATTTATACTGGATAGCTCTATCAGTTCTAAACTGTTCTTCCTAGAGGTCCAGTAAAGATAATCCCTTATTGATCCAGTGTTCTAGTTGTTAGAGTCAAACTGGGAGTATACTCTTCTCACATGTGATTTTTGCAGGAATTGAACCTCGCTCAAAGAGGTGAAAAGCACATACACTAACTACCGTATCACTTAACTCCCCCCCTCTCCTCTTGGTTTAAAATCTACGCAGTCATCGCAACTACGTTCAATCCTTCACACCTCACCTTGCGTTGACGCATCCTTTTGAAATTCCCTCTGGAGGGGGTTTTGGTTGGTTCACTTCACGCCCAAGATCCTTTCCTTCCACATTTACTTCTCCTTGTCCTCTATCATCCTGCAATTCCCTTACATCACTTTCTGAGAACGATGCTCCACGTTTCATAGAAAAATTATCGTCATGTCGTGGCGATCTTGTCTCATGGAAGATCTCCTTATTATGTTTTTCAATATTGCCAACTGAGCTGTCGTCTACGCGGGGTTTCTCAGAATTGCCAGTGGAGTTGACATCTTCATTGAGGGAACTTTCAGGGAAAGATTTAGATGTATCACTACTGTTTAAACTTTTATCTTTGCTAAAAATGTTCAATTTGTCATCGCTGTTTGAGCTATCTAACCCTTGCAGATTTCCTACGTCTACTACAGCCACTCTTTCTGTGTCTTTGATTTGATCTTCATGCTCCTCGAACGACGTTTCTTTATCTTGGGTCACAACAATATCAGGAACATCCAGTGTTCCCTCTTGTATATCAAGTGTCCCCTTTTGTATATCAAGTGTCCCTTCGTGTACATCAAGTGTCCCCTCATGTACATCAAGTGTCCCCTCGTGTACATCAAGTGTCCCCTCGTGTACATCGAGTGCCGCCTCATGTATATCATTACTCATATATTTCCCTAATTCTAAATTATCCACAATTTCATTCTGCTTTGATTGCTCATCTACTTTCCCCCGAGATGAACTGCAACGTTCAGACACTTGGTTGATTTCTTCAGGTGCTTTACTTTCATTGTCATTAATGCTTGTATTAATTATTTCATTTTGACCATGGTCCAGCCACGTATCATCTTCAATTCCTTGCCCATCACACTCATTATGTTCTAATATAAATAATTGTCTATTATCTGCCAGCTGATCGCTCATTCCTTCACTAGAGGTTTGTTTATTAAAAAGTATGTTTTCATTTACTACATTCTCCTGTTTTGATTCTAATTTGAGTTCAGCACGTGCTATTTCTGGGTGTGTCAAATCTGCATTCTCTATTACGACATTCTCTTGTCTTGATTCCACGTGAACACTAGTTACATCTTGCCCAACCTCTGCCTCTGTTAGGCTTGCAATAGCTGCTGGTTCTTGTAATTGTTCATTTTCTTTGTTCGTCTTCTCATCGTGCCGTTGTTGTTGTTGTTGTTGTTGTTGTTGTTGTTGTTGTTGTTGTTGTTGTTGTTCATCCTGCAGTTGTTCCGGTGTTTGTTGTTGTTCTCTTGGTTGTACTTTATGTTGATATTCCACATGTTCTTGATGTTGATCTTCTAACCCCACTGAAGCTGTTTCTCGTTCTAAAACATCAAAGGAACTTTGCTGCAACTCTTTTGTAGTATTTTCATCCGTGGTCTTCTCTCCTTGTTGTTGTTGTTGATCCTGAAGTTGTTCTTGTGTTTCGTGTTGTTGTTGTTGTTGTTGTTGTTGTTGTTGCTGTTGTGCTTCTTTTTCCATTTCCTGTTGAGCAAGCATTTGTTGCCCATCTTTCATGGCTTCCTGACCTTTATCATATTTCTCTCGTATCAAAGCAGGCTGCAAACTGGGTAAGATCAATCCCTCCCTCATACTCAGTTCCTTCTTCAACTTTGAAACAAAACTCACATTTGTCTTCACAATTCCCTCGCTCTCCTTGATCACCGGAGCTTGACCGTAGGCGGACGAAATATTTGATATGGCAAGCTTCTCTAACTGGTCGCCAGCGTCATCAGAAGACGAACGCGATTCCTCCCAATCTGGACCTACCCCAGCCAGGCTGTCCCTACTCGCGACTCGTACACCAATCGTACATTCTCGGAGTGCCGGCGATGTATCTCCGGAAGAGGTCGTAGTCATCAGAAACTCGGGTGTTAAGGCATTCTGAGAGCCATTGCCGTCTGTTGGTAGTTTATTTGATAATGGTAAAAACTTTGGCTCTTGGATAGCTCGCCCTTCCTCAGCTGAATTTGCTTCTTCAACTTTTTCCAAGATGTCCTTCAGAGAAATATTTTCAAGAGGATACATATAATCACTTTCCATCAAGATTCTATCATCCGGGGTGACTGTATTATCATAGGAACTCAATCGGCGCTGTCTACCAGCTATTTCATCATTACAAGACTTCACTGTAACACCATCAATCACAAAAACACTATCAAAATTCTCGGCACTGTGGTCACCATCGCCAACATAGTACTTCACTCGATAACCACCATCACCTATTGCTGTCTCATGGTATATGACGTCATCACCATCATCATCACCATGGTATAAAACGTGATCACCATCAACACCATCGTCATGGTAGATTTGATCACCATTAATACCATCACCATTATCATCAGCACTCATTCCTAGATCTTGAGGTGCATCTTCCTCCTCTTCGTTCCCTCCCCCTCCGTCTTGAGCGGGAGGACTATCAACAGTATCATAGTAATCCATCATACGCAGGGGGGTGCCGTACCCTGGATCATATGATGTGTAACGATGCGCATCAACTTCCACTTCGTTTCCACGATCTTCCTTCATGACCACCACGCCTAAAATTCCCTCTCCTTCAGTATCGTATAAATCTGACAGCTTTGGAATGGCGAACATACCAGGGTTGTAATTCTGTGGTTCTTCAGTGCAACCCCATGGTGCTAATGGTACGGAGTTAAAATCATACGACACAAGCAATCCTTGATGTGAGATGTGCACATCACTTTCACAAGGTCCAACTTCCTCACAATCTTTAAATAGCTGTTCTTTTACAGTGTACAGCCCTGAAAGTCTGCCTTCGTTTATAAAAACATCATCAGAATCGTGATGGTCATCATCCTTAACAGGTCGATCTTGCGTTGGAACATTGAATGAATAACGCGGGCTGGTGATCTCATGTCGATGAAACAAGGCCATTTCTTCAGTGTAAACGACCAATTCTTCAACCAATGTGCAAGGTTTCAAGTTATCGTCATTTGATAAAGGTGGTACAGAATTAACAATATTCACAGGGCATTCAGGACAGTCCTTCATGTCCTTTGTGCTCGTTTCTTCACCTTGCGATGTTACTCGTATCTCCACGCATTCCTCTTGGTTTCGTGTTGACGTGAATTCGTTCGACTCGGCATGTGTCAGATGGACATGTTCGGCACTGTGCACCGCAACAGCTTCTATCACTTCCTTCGTTGTCGCTCCGCTGTTGCCATGACCGTTGGAATTCTAGAAATGTAACACTGATATGTTAGAACAAGACCCTCTATGAAACGCACCAATACATAACGTGTTATGTATTGTACCAGAGGCAAATCCACTGTGGCAGTTCACACTCCACCTAATGGTGACAAGCACCCCCCCCCCCCCCCCAT
>CACRXK020004561.1:2286-30788 GCA_902702795.2 Paramuricea clavata | reverse complement strand
CCACCTCAAAATTAGTAAGTATACAAAGTTTGAAGACGTTTACATGAATACCCTTCGAATAATAAGCTTTCGAAAATTGTGAAATTACTGATTAAAAGATTGTTTTTGGGACGCGCATCCCAAAAACAAAAATTGCAATACATTTCATAGTAAATATCGGATTTTCGAAAGCTTATTATTCGAAGGGTATTCATGTAAACGTCTTCAAACTTTGCATACTTACTAATTTTGAGGTGGTCTTTTTTGTGATTTGGTTCATTTTTTTAATTTGGGCACTTTTTAACACTCGTCCCTAGTCTACTCGTCAACTTCGTAATGGCTAATTGCCAAGCTATTATTCTTCCTGCACGCAAAAAAATGCCACAGTTAATTATATTTCCCTTCTAAGAAAGAGCAGTAGTCAAAATGCGGCTGGACTATCAGAACCAACGATTATCAAGGAAGATTGATTCTTAGCAATACCTAAATACTATGGGCCTCAGTTGAAGTACAGAATATTATAACTTTGTCCGGAGGAATAAATCGTTTTAAAATTATGCGTATTATTTCGGTTATAATCAAATATGTCTGTAATTACAGATCTACAGGGTGTATAAAAAAAAACGCAACCTCGGAATTTCCCAAGAAATCGACATTGTTTTAAAGACAAAAGATTTTAGGCGCCTGGGATCAAAATTACTGCACACGCGAGTGCATAAAGCAAAATTTATGCATTTATTTAATGCACAACAACAGTAATATGATCTATTAGCAATTCGATTTCAATTCCCAGGGGCCTAAAATCTTTTATGCTTAAGAATTGCAAGGTGATTTCTTAGGAAATTCCGAGGTTGCGTTTTTTTTTATACACCCTGTACAGCGTGTATAAAAAAAGGTATGGCCTTTCAAATTTAAATCAAGCATAACGCCGTATTCTATTGAATTCATCTGACAAGCTATAATTGCTTCGAACAATTTAGCGACCCGTAAAACAAAAGACTTTCTACTTACCGGACATGTACGAACAACTCAATGAAATACCCAGTACAGTACAAGCAGCATGAAATTAAAATGAAGTTTTAATTGATCTCTTTTGTAAATAAGACAAGTTTTCGTCGCGTATCATTAACTCAAAGCAGTTGAGAACAATCAAATCACTTATAATTATCGTTAATTTGAATTTCAAAGACTAGCCTTTTTTTTAGACACCCTTTACAGGTCTTTACAGGGTGTCCCCAAAAACCCCAAAAGCATTGAAATTAACGCATTGTTTGAATTTGAATGCCCTTTGAATTTGAATGTAAAGATGCGTAAAAGGCGATAAAGAAATTAAAATATCTTTGTAAAGCACACGATTTTCTGCTCTTGGGAATATAAAACAGCTTCTTAAACTGTTTCTTTAAGCATAAAATTTACTTAAGTCTTAAGTCAAGCTTTGATGCACGTGTGGGTTCAGCAGAGTGCTGAGGCATTCAAATTCTAACAATGCGTTAATTTATTGGGGTTTTTTTGGGACACCCTGTATATATTTTTCTGGGCAATGAGGCAAGCGAGCATTTTAACAAATTACAAATCGTCTACATGTATTATTTGCAAGCGCGGAGACATACTTATAGTTTGAGTAGCAGGCTGTTAATTTATTCAGACCCATAGGTCTCAATAGACTAAAAAAAGGGGACCTCACGCAGCGAATATAAAGCGTTGCCGAACTGCATTTGGGCATCGCAATTTAGAAACAAAACTCATTCCTATTTTCATTGGTTCACTATTTCAAAGCAAACAGCGGGAACAACGTTGGTATCACATCTATGATAAATTAACTAAATTCCTCTCATATATATAGTGTTTGTTTGCGCTGTTCTATTATGGTGGATACCTTGGACAGAGTATTTAAACATCATCATATGAATCTGGAATAGTCGTTTAGGAAGGTAAGGTTTATAGGAAGACGGGGATAACATTCCTTATATAAGATACACACGCAAAAATGTCGCATCTTGTAGCAAGTATGCCGGCAGGCCGTCAGCAAGTTGTGTTCGCATGCACTGCTTGTCCCAACTTTTCAACAAGTTTAGAACTTAAGTGCGCTGTTAATAACGAGTAACAAGCTTATTTAAAAAATAAGAAAAAGGTCATAAAATTTAGATTAATGTCAGATATAATGATTAGATTAAGATTCGCGAATTTATTGTATTGATAATTTCGGACATGTTTAACAATTTATAGTAAATTCAAAGGTGGAGCTCATGCTTTTAGAACAACAATGTATAACAAGCTAGCCTATTAATAATGGCATCAAGCTTGACAATTGCTATACAAGTTGTTAACAACAAGAACTTGTCGACACCTTGTGAAAAGATTTGTAACAACTTGTTTGCAGACTAACTTGTAACAACTTGTGCATTTTTACCTATGTCATGTAGTTAGTGTATGATTGCACCAGCATAATATTATGGAAATCGTAAGTATAACTACGTCGAAGAGGTTTATTGTCGAAGTCAGCCGTGCAGCGAGGGAGTCTATCCCATTTTCGCTAGCGTTCAACCAAAAAATTTTTTTTGTTCCTGGCGAAGCGCCACACCTGCCGTTATCTCCCAGTAACTTACACGCGTAAAATCTCACAGTTTGTCAGCAAGATGTGTTCACACTGCTTATCTGCTTGTTCCCAGTCGGTTGACATGCATGTCTGGAACAAGTTGTTGTCATCTTGTAACAAGTTGACGAGGTTAACAGAGTCGCAACAATTAAATTGTTTCAAGAAGACTTGTATTGTTTACTAGTAGGCTATATAACAAGTTGTTGACAAATTGAGGACAACAAGCTCGTAGCAGTTTGTTATACGAACGCCCGGTATTAGTCGTTTTGGAACAACTTGTATAGCATGTCTGTTACCGTTATCAACTTTGTAACAAGGTGATAACAACTTGTTCCAGACTTGTAACAACATCTGAGAACAAGCAGTGTGAGCACATCCTGATATCAGCTTAACAACAACATTGTTACAACTTGTTTGCAGATCTGTAACAACTTGCCCATTTTTGTGTGTGCAACGCACAGTCCATTTTCACACGGAACCATGCTATACTCATACGCCGAGTTGGCGCGGCGAGCAATCAAACCTAGGACCTGATCTCAATCTCAAAATGAATGCTGTACCGAATTGAGCTATCCTCGCCTGACAAATTAACAACGAAAACGTTTGGAAGCCGATAAAACCGGAATAATGTAAGTGCGTATCTAACTTCCCATAGTAATAATAAAGCTGTCGTGTATATACGTACGGAAAAGTTTATATTCATTTAACTGCTACACCTACGAAACCATTAATTAAATGAATGAAAGAACGGTATTTGGTATTCACTGTAATTCATGTGTGTTTGTTACTTGCTAGATATACAAAATTTCAGAAAGATTTTCGTACCCAAGCAGACACGATTAGTGAAAATGGAAGCGGGCAACCCCTGCACGCAATCGGAAAATAATAATAATAACACTTCTATAAAAAGTAATTAACTGATCTACTCCCTGCCGTTTAACCATTGTACTGCATTGATATGTATGTTATAGATAGTTATGCCGCTGTTGCTAAGCTATAAGCAGCTGTATCATAATAGAATTTATATATATATATATATATATATATATATATATATATATATATATATATATATATATATATATATATATATAGAAAGACACAAAAACTTAGCAAGCTTTGTTTGGCATATTGATAAATATTATGCTATTATGCTCTGGTTATCCATTGAGCACTCTATCATTGGTTCTTATAACCTAACACAGACTATTTTATATATATATATATATATATATATATATATATATATATATATATATATATATATATATATATATATATATATATATATATATATATGAATAGGTTTTGGGAATCATGCCTGGTATATATATGAATATAATTTTTTATTTAAAAAATTTAAAAAAGACTTCTACAGGCAATAAAAATTTAAAAATTTGTCCCAACGTTTCGCCGGTTAAGGCTTCTTCAGGGGAATGTTTTAACTGGTCACGTCCGTTGAATATATACTAAAAGCTAGACTAAATCTGAATAAACAGGTGGAATGTGGGCAATAACGAGCTAAAAATGTTGTTATTCATGCGTATCATGCAAAATACAGATTAAATGTTAATTGTTCTACCAATGCATCCGTTTATTAAGTTTCCCGCTCGTTTCTTGATTTCAAAAGCCTCAATGCACTTACGCTCATCATCATTGTTTATGTTGGAATGTAGGATTCTCCAAGTTATGGTTGGCATGTCATCTTCGTTACTCCTGTGGGATTCAATGTGTTTGTATATGGTTTGCTTATTCATGGTCAAATGTTCTTTAATGCGCGTGCCAATTGTCCTACCAGTTTCACCAATATAAACTTTATTACAATGCAGGCATTCAAATTCGTATACAACGTTCTTATTGTGGCAACGATTTGGGTTTTTTCCCGATTTGCAAGTCTCGCAATTATTAGAGCAACTCATTGTTTCTTTCCGTGGGGCAAACCTCTGTGATGACGATTTCCCGTTCAGAAAATGGATTTTAATATTATTTAGTCCCGATCGACGGACTATAGCAAGAGAGCGTCGTTTAATTAAACTCCTCGTTAATATAGGGTAGCTTAATATAAATGCAATTCTCCTGATCGTTAATTCTCGGTTGATTGTGTAATACACGTTGAACGGAGGCTCTAACAAACGATTTGGGGTAGCCATTTGTAGCAAACACTTGGGTTAGTTTACGCAAGGATTCTTTTTTATTATTATCATCTGTTGAGCGAGAAACGGCACGGTTTATTTCGCCGATTAAAATGGCTTGTTTAGATGCGAGGGATCCGTGACTGTCCCATGGAACGATGCAATTGCTGTGGATAGGTTTTATGTACAGCTGGGTGGAAAAGTTATTCGTTTCAGGGTTGAATGTAACCATAGCATCTAGAAATGGCAATTGCCCTTCGTTTGGTAATTCGATAGTAAATTTGATGGCTTCATTTATGCTATTAGCAATCGTCAGGAGTCTGTCTCCAGATATTTGTGTCGATAATATAAATGCAAAATAATCATCAATGTAGCGTTTCAATATAACTAGGCCATTAGTTTTGGTGGTAATTTGGTGATCAATTTCATTCATGTATATTAAAAAATTAAATATAAAAAAACCAAATCGTTGCCACAATAAGAACGTTGTATACGAATTTGAATGCCTGCATTGTAATAAAGTTTATATTGGTGAAACTGGTAGGACAATTGGCACGCGCATTAAAGAACATTTGACCATGAATAAGCAAACCATATACAAACACATTGAATCCCACAGGAGTAACGAAGATGACATGCCAACCATAACTTGGAGAATCCTACATTCCAACATAAACAATGATGATGAACGTAAGTGCATTGAGGCTTTTGAAATCAAGAAACGAGCGGGAAACTTAATAAACGGATGCATTGGTAGAACAATTAACATTTAATCTGTATTTTGCATGATACGCATGAATAACAACATTTTTAGCTCGTTATTGCCCACATTCCACCTGTTTACTTAAATTTAGTCTAGCTTTTAGTATATAGTATTCAACGGACGTGACCAGTTTAAACATTCCCCTGAAGAAGCCTTAACCGGCGAAACGTTGGGACAAATTTTTAAATTTTTTATTGCCTGTAGAAGTCTTTTTTAAATTTTTTAAATAAAAAATTATATTCATATATATATATATATATATATATATATATATATATATATATATATATATATATATATATATATATATATATATATATATATATATTATATATATAGTATATATATATATATATATATATATATATATATATATATATATATATATATATATATATATATATATATAAATTATATATATATATATATATATATATTATACAAATAATGAATGTTTCTTCGTGCAATGGTAAGAATATTTTCATGAGGTGAAAGATGGAATGTTCCATTCAACGAGGCGACAGCCGAGTTGAATGGAACATTCCATCTTTCACCGAATGAAAATATTCTTACCATTGCACGAATAAAAACATTCATTATTTGTTTTATATAATACCAAAATAGACTAATATTAAAAGTTTACTGTAAGCTTTCGCCATTTTGACGAGTCGTATTTGCATTAAATCCCATTTACTGAGTTTCGAATATCGGGTTAAAATAAACTGCGATCGCCGTACGAGAAGCATTTTGACGGATGCGATTTATCGAAAACACAAAGAGTGCAATGGAATAAAACGTATAGTACAATTGCACTCGCAAGAGTGCAATGGAACGTATTCCATTGCACTCTTGGGAAATGGAATTTTCTATTCAATATCACGTGACCATAAACAGCCAATTAAACGATCAGAATTCAATATGGTATTATATAAATATATATATATATATATATATATATATATATATATATATATATATATATATATATATATATATATATATATATATATATATATATATATATATATATATATATATATATATACCGGGTGGCCAAAAAAAAAGTACTCCTGTTTGATTCGTAATAACATCTAAACAAGTATAGCTTTTAAAGAGAAATAACTTGCATCAAATAGAGGAAGGACTAACTTAGACTTCGATATATTACAGTTGTATTTCACTTAAAAATTCACGGAGATATTAATCTTTAAATTCGGGAGGATATTTCTGGATGTGTCTGAAATATGCAAAAATCGGCATATCAAATATTAATCAAGATTTGCCCGACTGAAACATGCACTATTACCAGTAAATAAATGACACTTGACAAATTGTTTATTATGAAACAAAGTATTATTATATCTATTAATCCTGCTCTAACCGAGAAATAATCAACTTTGTTTTGAACCCATGAAAAACATAAAAAAATAGGTTATTTAAGAAAAATTGAAGCGCCTGCCTTGCATGGTCTTTCAGTACCTTAAGTTTGCAAAGACCTATTAAATACTTACATAATTTCGAACGTTCATATTTCAGGAAACAATAAGTTAAGACTTACATGTAAGATGTCTAAATCTACGCCATATCCCTTACAAACCCTAACGACAATTCGCTGAAATACAATTTACCCTGATATATGTCATTAAGCAAACAAACGCTGGAGTGAAAATTTGATACGCCGATTTTCGCTAATTTTAGACACATCCCAAAATATGCTCCCGATTTTGAACATTAATATCTCCGTGAATTTTTAAGTAAAATACAACTGTAACATATCAAAATCTAAGTTAGTCCTTCCTCTATTTAATGCAAGTTATTTCTGTTTGATAGCTTTACTTGTTTAGAAGTTATTATAAATCAAACAGGAGTACTTTTTTTTGGGCCACCCGGTAGAGTTATCAAAATATATAAAAAAAAAACAATATCTGCTGAATAAATCCTAAAAATGCGTAGTTTGAACATGTCAAAGTGTTAAACACCTAAATTTTTGAAAACTGTATCGAGCCACCTAAATAGATCCATTGTGTTTAGGCCAAGTAAAAGCAAATATTAACTTGGTTAGCGTCCCCGCCCGAAAAAGCGCCCGACCCAACATTTTTAAAATTATTTATTCATTTATTTTTAATATTTTGTCCATTTTTATATAAATAAACCAACATTCACAGCTAGCGTTACATTTGTCAGCAGTTGACTAACGCTGGGGTGTGATATACACCCCAGCACTAGCCAACAGTTGATTGCCAGAAATCCTCGATATATTAAATATGCTCATATTTTATATCCCTGGGAACGAGGCTGATTTTATATCGGTGCAAATAAAAAAAAAACTTTTTAAAAACCCTTCCCCCCTACCCTAAAAATTAGGAAAAAAGGACGCTAACCAAGTTATTTTTTACTTGGCTTTATTGTCTAACAAGTATACATTAATTTAGAACACCACCCCTGCTGTTCAACCTACAAAGGGAATCATTTATGTTGCTGACTCGTTCCCACCATGGCAACAAACAATGGTTCGTTCCCAGACAATAGAGATATCGTCAAAGCAATGAAGGATATTCCTGAAGTGCAAAAATATATGAAGAAACTTATGCCATTTGTTCAAAATTACAAGGTAAGCCAAATTAACGAGCGCGCATGAGCTCGACTGGTGTCGTGAAAAGGAAGTGGAGTGGAGGGGGCAACTTGCCCTTTGCTCCATTTTAATACGGTTCCCCATTTTGGGAGGGAATAAGGCTCGCCTCATCTCAGGTTGTACCCCCTCTCTGTTAGGGCTCCCAAAAGCTCAAGTTCAATCCTCTTGTAGAGGGAGTCCTCACATATAACACGGTTTCTGATGTTGTAAAATGGTGCCGTCGCGAAGGTCACAGTATAATGTATGCTTAGGGTCCGTTCATATGTGCCCTGATAACCGGCAAACTCGTCATGTGTTAATTGATATAAAACCCATTCACACGTGAAACGAGTTATCGCACCCTGCGGGAAGAAAAATATATTTTCTATCCTGGTGAACAGATGTAATTCATCCCACTTTACTTATATAGGACTGGTGAGCTTCCTGGTCAACCGCGCTCGTATTAAACTGAGAATTTTTCTACTTTGCAGAGTAAAGTTGAAAAACAAGGAATCGGGGCTCTGGATACAACATTGAGTTTTGATGAAATAAAAGTGTTAAATGAAAATATTGAATATCTCACTAAATCTCTTGGAGTAAGTCAATACATTTCAATTGTTAACTAGAATACTCACGCCATAACATTTCGAACACATGGTGGATATATTCATTTGCTCACTTGGTTGCACAAATGAAACATGGTATAGCCAAACAACAAAACCTTTAACTACCTTTACTGAGTCCCAAGACTTGTGTATAGCAGTGTAAATAACTATTCATAACCTTACCAAATAACAGACACTAACAAACCCTTCAGTGGAAACGGATAAAATAACCTCTTTTTATTACGGAATTCTCTAAGACGGATTCCAAATCATAGACTGGTTATTTAAAAGAAATAATAAGAACATTTTGTCGGAACAAGAAGTGTCTAGAAACGTCTTTCTTGCGAAAACTTCGATGATGAGGTAATGACAGTTTGTGTATGTCGTTTTCAGTTATGTTCAATAGAAGTGAAGTCTGCTGTAGAAGGCGATGGTAAAATTAAAGACGAATGCCTCCCTGGAAAACCGTACTCGGTGTTTAAATGTTGAAAATAGGTAACGAAATTTTCTATTTATTTTATTTTGTGGCTATTTTGTACCAAGCGCCCTCTCTCCACTCTCAGAAGTCTCCACTCCTATCAATTAAGATTAACGGTGATTTTTTTACCCCATCTCTTTGCTGTTCCAAACGATTTCTCTGAAAAACATGAGGCACCACATCACACTCCGACCTTCTTCACGGACGTCTTTTTTATCACTGCATGAGGTAGCCTGGGCAAAATACATGCAGCGCTCGTATCAGAGTCTTTGTCTTGGTCCCAACAATGGTCTGACTGCAATTATTGACAAACCATGTTCGGGCAGTTTGATAAACATTGTCAAAAATTCAATGATTAAAAATTAAGATTCATAAATAGCCGAATACAACCCCCTCCCCCCCTGCAAACAATGTTGTTGTATGACATCATATTTCATTGAGAACGTATTGCACTGTCTATTTATGATACAATATGCATACCATAATACAACATTTTAAACGGGGCACTGGGGTTAAGAGGGTGCCAGATGCCATACTACCGGAGGGTTTTGTCAACGTACCTTGAAGAGATATAGGCCAAACGTCTGGACGTTGATGGAGCTACTGAAAATTAGTAGGTAGTTGCAGGGCGTAGTAGTCGCGACCAAAGGAAGACAATTTATTTATGCAACCAAGCTTATTAATTGGAACAGTCGAGTTTAAAATAACAGAATGCTTTTAGTGTATTGTATTTTAACTTCTACAATGTTTTACACAATTTACTGTTAGGCTTTGTAAAGAAGCATGCGATTGGGGATTTTTTTGGAAAATTTTGAATCAACATTTTTGGCACGCAGAAAGTTAGTCATTTTGTTTATTTCAGGCAGGGGGAAATATGATACATTCATATAGAGTTCTCCCACTTTGCGCTTTATTTTGGGTAGGGGTTTGCCCCTTTACGTTCACTTTTGGTGGCTGTAGCCCAGCCCTCTCCCCGGTTCCACCGCCTATGAAAACAATGTTTTATACAACTTTTCCCCCACATGCACTGCCCCCCATTCGAATTTGCCACCGCAGTATTATGCAATCGAAGTTCTAAAATATTGATTATTCATTGTTTAGGTTCAGAACTCGATTACGGACGACATTAGTAAATCTTATACTTCACTATGAAAAACAGCTATAATATTTTAACAGTAATAAATGTCTAGCAATATAAATCTTTTGTGGAAAATTATTTATAATTTTAATTCAATTATAGTGGAGTGTAATTTTATGGCATTTTTGTCTGAAATCCACTGCGTTATATTAGCTTTGCTTTAAAGTAATTTATTTATTGTTCTGGCTGTCGTTGTTGCGTTGCTGTCCTACATGCTAAAGGTCCCGTGCGAGAGACCGTTTATTATTTTTGCATCAGATTGGCACTGCACTAATGAGAAATCGAAAATGATAATTTTTTTGGTTTACCCAACCATTTCGGGGCTTCATTTTTTTCTTCCTAATCCTTCTTGTTTTTGTGAGGCTATTAGTACCACGTACTGCCCAGAATGGAAAGGAAACGTTACAATGACTATTTTGGAGAAGCGTATTGTATTCTAGTGCAAATCATGTCAAGCATTTTTTAGTGTTTTGCAGCATCAACAACCTTGGGTCATTTCCCTTTGTATACAATCTACTTGATACTTCAATACCTTTAATTGGTAATTGATAATCGCTTTATAAGCATGACCATATTTTACAGGTATTGCTAAAGCTTAACTATGACGTAACCAGGGACGCCGGAGCGAGGGTAGGGCACAGGGGGGCAATGTTGACGTAAGGGCAATCACTAATTAATATTTCGTTTCCGAAAATTTTTTCCGGAACCTTAATTCACCAAAACAAGGGCAAAAACTTTTCAAAATATAATTTTTGACACAATATTCCAGAAAATTTCACATGTATTTCAATATTACGTACATTTCACCCGTAATTCATACTTTTTAATCGAACCATATATTTTTCGGGTTAGAATTTTTATCTATAAAGACACTTTCGCCCCCACCCCTGCCCCCCCCCTTACTAAAGGGCAAGGGGGGCGATGCGCCCCCCCCCTTTCCGGCGTCCCTGAACGTAACAATGTAACATATCAAAATATTTAAGAAGTAGACTATAAGAAGATACTATTTACAGGATGAAGAGTTTAACTAATGACTACCAGCATTCCCGGCTTCAAGTTGTTTAGTCTTTCCTCAAAACACGAAAAAATAAATTTCGATAATTTCAGGATGGTGTCACTATCAGTTGACTTCATTATGTCAACTGATATAGTTGGTTCGTTTACGTTTGTCTCAATAGTAGTGAGATCGTTTTTTAGACTGTTTATAAAGGTTACCCGAATGTCACCGTAAGCCTCGCAAGTGAGGAGGAAGTGAGATCCGGGCGCATAAAGATTAGACGATCCCTAACAAATTGACATTAGGGGCCATTCACAAAGGATGTCCGGCCAAATCATGGATTTTCAGAACCCCCTCTCCCTCTTGTCCGGCATTGTCCGAATTAGTGACCCCCTCCCCCCGGACATCCGCCATGCCTCGCAAAAAACTCACGCAACCTTGTCATATACAAGAGTAAAAAACTTTTTACTTTTAGAACTTTTTTATAACTATAAATGTGAATATAAAAACATATAAATTATTAATTAAAACAAACAACTGTGTTACTGCAACAACGGGATGAACTTATTGTATAGAAAAGGAGAGTTCTACATGCAGAAAGCTTTTATTTGACACCACTGTTGAATTCATCATTGAAGGAAAGAATTAGATAATATTACGAAGTGTTCAAAATGCCAATTTCACAATGGGAAGGAGCATACCTAATTTTAAGAATTTTTTATCACTGCACATTTTATGCCAAAAATTCCCGAATGACTAAGAAAATTTCAGAGTTTCGGAAATTTTTGGCGACCTCCCCCCCCCCCTTGCCAAAAAAATTTTGGTCAGTGTACCATTTTAAGGGTCAAAAATTTTTTCCGGACATACCAAAAGCCAGATATTAACTAAAAATTGCCTGAATCTCATGATTTTCGTACAATAAACATATACTATTATTTAATTCGATAATTTGGCAGTCATCATTTCAATTTCAATTAAATCATTCTCTTGTGTTAATTAACAACTTATCAAAGCAAATTTTATCACTGCACATTTTACATTTTATCACTGCACATTTTACTTTTATCACTGCACAAATTGGTTATTACTGCACACTAAAATTAGGTATGGGAAGGAGAGTTCAAAATAGGGGGAAAAGAAGTTTGTTTTAAATTTCGGACATCCGGATTGCTAAAAATCACCCTCCCCCCCCCTATGTCTGAGTTTGTCCTGGATTTTCCAAACCCCCTCGGCTCGGACATCCTTTGTGAATGGTCCCCAACGTTTTCAAACATAAACTAATATAAATCCAGTTTATTTAGCTAGATCAATGGCTAACGATTATGATTGATTGTGATACGGAGGATTCCGAAGATTATCCGGCATCGCTCGATCATCACTTCAAAATGGCGGAATTATTGCTAGATTCTGCTATTCGTGTTTGGGTAATTTTGCCCATTGTAATAATAACATTTTTTGTTGGAATAATCCGACATTATCTTTCTATTCTTCTACAGTCCAATAAGAAGGTAGAACTGGAACAAGTTAGCGATAGGTTTGTATTAAAATTCTTTTTTTCAAATTCTAAATATCTATATGACTATATTTTGTAAATGATTCAATCATCAATGATTCAATGATAATTTGTGGTGTTAGAACTCATGTGAATTATTATATCGGACAAACTGAAAAATTGGGCTACAGACCCCTTGCCTTGTTTACGTGGTCTGACAAACAAAAGTTTTTAAAAATCTCCTAAGACAATGCACCTATCAATGTTAATCGGGGGTAAGGGTGCAGGCAATGGGTGGGGATTTAATCGTAAATTCTATCCCAACAGACGGGCATTTGTCAAAGATTTTTTGCCCGGGTGCGGGCGATTTGCCCTTCGATCCATAATTCAACATGCGATTTCAGTACGAAGCCTGGAGCCTAGACTTTCCAAAGTCCTTTCCAGGCCCTTCTATGGCGCGCTTCACTTCCTCTGTGGAAAGGACTTTTGTCACTTGCAGCGCACCAAATCTCACCGGTGGAAAAATCCACCGGTGACGTCATTGTTTACATTGAAGGCCGAAGCGGTTACATTATCGGTCATTATCGAAGGAGTCTAACAATAATACTATATTCTCAGGCTCTTTGTTGAACAAATGTGTATTATTGAAGCAAAGAGAGTAAACAGTGTAATTACAATTTTGTAGAACACAAAAACCATGTAAAAATACACAAACAGACATTATATAACTTATAGTATAAAGTACAGGGTGTAGAAATAAACTTTAATACTGCCACCGAAGATGCATCTGTTGATTCTAAAATTTCCACACTAGTTTCGGGTTTAGTTTGGATTTCTTGATCTCGATTACTGATTATTACAAATCGCTTGCTGAGAAAACAACGCATATTTTTACTGGATTTTGAACTCTAGCGAGTAGCAAGGTCTTCTAGTTGATCACAATCGCTGCTTCTTGGTTTAATACAGTTGTCTGATTCTTTTCAATTTATAGATTAACTTCTACTAGCTACGATAATAAAATCGCTGGCGAACAGAGTCAGACTATTCTTGTCGACATAATTACGGCACACATTGCTTAAATAGACAAACAACTGTGTCAAAGCTTCAATAAGTTTTTACATGCACTTGTTTTTGTTGATACATTGAACAGCTTTCGGCACTTACTTAACTTGGGTCAGTCATTTTGTTTCCACACTTGGTGCGAACTGTTTCATTCGACGACCAAGAAATATCAATTCTAGTCTAGAGAATGTTTTTGTTTTTGTAAACCCATTGTCGGTGCGGTGAAGTAATTGTATGAAATGTACACACTTTTAATATGTCAAAATTATTCGCGCCAAAATTTTAATGCGATTGAAAATTCCTGCAAGCGACACAAGTCGACCACTCGCGACTTCGTCCCTCGGGTCGCGCACTCCCTTCCCCATGGTCGACTTGTGGCAAGTCTACCTGGAGCCTAGAATCGAGAAAACCGCAAGTCTGGAAATATTCTGCTTCTGTCTTCTGGCCTTTTGGAATTTGAATACAGTACATAGTCTGGTTTCTGGGGATAAAATTTAGGATGCCCAGACGCTTTTTGTTGCTCTTTATATTAAATGTTAAAATATTTTGCCTCGATCTATCCCCTGGGTGCGTCTGTTTTGAAACATTTGATTATCTTAGAATGCCCCACCAGTGGGCATTTGACCCAATTTTTTATTTTCAGGTCAAATCCCCACCCATTGCCCGCACCCTTACCCCACGGGATTAATATTGATAGGTGCATAACTTTGTTCAATTCTTTGTATAATTGCAATTTTCCTGCCAGCACAACATAAACAAGGGGAGGGGACCAGGGCTTGAATTTTATTGCGGCAATTGCCGTAGAGGTAGAACAAAATGCCGTGGATCATTGTGGCAACGACAGCAATTTTTTGCCATATAGTGCAATTTTTATACTATTCACTGTGCATTACTATTTTGATACTTGAATTCAGATGTAAATCACCACTTTAGTCTCAGTTCCCTTCGAAAAGAAAAAAAAAACACTAAAGAAATATGTAAACATGTTTCTAGCTTGTCAACAGTCCAAAGTAACAATAAAATTAAATTTTATTACAGTAATTTTGAAAAAATGCTGTGAAAATTGCCATAGACCGCTGTAACGTTCTACGGCAGTTTTTAATGCCATTGCCGTCAATTGATTTAAGGAAAATTTGAGGCCTGGAGGGGACTATTTCATTTAAAAGACATCCCCCCAATTAATTAGTATTGTGGAGAACAACCTCTGCATGCATTGTTAACATTATTTTATGCACATGTCAACAGCCTGCCCAGGGGGTGGGGTACACCCCCGGGACAACCTGGGGAAAACAAGGGGGAATTTGGTATTTTAGCCACATATTCTGCCCTTGGGCCCCAGAGAAATTGTGTACTTTGTAATATCTAAGGTATATAATGTGAGGGGGGAGGGGGACTTTTTGTCGTGACATTTTCATAAATGAAGTGCAAAGTCAGTATCGCAGGCTCAAGGGAAAAAAACGGGCACAACATTAATTGCCTAAATGTCTTCGGAAAACAAGTTGTGTATTTTATATGTTTGATATTTAATCTGTATTATTATTACTGATGTATTGAGCATCCAATCCATATATATTTACTTTCTATTGGCAATGTACCCTGGTTCCAGAGGCTCTTTGCGAGGCGAAAGAAACAAGAGGCGAGAAGGAAGATCTTCTGGTCACATCGGTTGCAAATCCCACTTCCACACTTGATTAGGTTCAGAATTTGAATCTCGCATGTGATTGGCCATTTGTAAAAATATGTCAAACCAGTTTGGGAAATAAACATTACTGTAAGCTAATTATAGCTATTGTAGCACCTGGCTATAATAGCTATAATATAGATATACTGTATTATTAACCCATTAAGCTGCAAAGCTTCCCCATTGACAAGTAAAATTTTCTGGCGTTGGACAAATAAAAAAAAAATAAGCAGGGCGCACCGGGGTGCATTGTGACTCAATTGGTTAAACATCAATGTATTCTATATTAAATCAGATAGAATCATAGATACATACAGTATACACCTATTTTGCCTTTAGTAAAATTATGTTTTGAAACTCTGCAAAACTTTGACCATGAAATGTATTGTATTCACTTCCTAAAGCACTGCAATTTGCTTCAAAATCTGAAACGCCTGAAAAAATATTTTGATCACCTAAAATTTGCAGGTTGAGATTCAACATATTTTCTCATCAAATAAAAAACCTTTTGTTAGTCATTAGTCAAACTACTGTGTTTTTTTACTTTATGACATATGATGATTCCAGATATACTGTATTTTTGTAGTTGCTAGGATACCAGTTGCTTGGATACCAATTTAGAAGTCCTGGTATCCTCATTCCTCAATGGATACCATGGGAAAATTCTAATTTTGAACCCTGGTTGACTGACTCAGCTCAGATCTCTATAACTTTGTGCATTCTCTCCAATAATGACTAATTAAAAGGGTTTTTGCATAACTGGGAGTTTTGACTTTTTAACTTTCCATCAATGACTTTTGAAACTTCAAATGATTGGAGCTGGGTTTGTTCAGACTTTCATGAACAACAATGGAGTGAATGGACCGAAATCTAATAGTTGTGCTTTACTCTTGAGATTTTACTTGTAGGTGCACCAAGTAATAAATGTTTTAGTAGACTAAGAATTATAAAACAAATTTTATTCAATATCTTCTCTTTCTAAAATGGGCCTACAAGAAACTTTTTTTCATTTCTGTTGTGCCATACCAGCGGTCTCAATTTTATTGATCCCAGTGTTTGAATCAGAGTAAATTTTAGACTTGACTTTTTATCCATCAACTGCAGCGAATCTAAAGGGAAGTAATGCGCAGTCTTCAAATAGTTAAATAGGAAAGTCATTTCCATGTTTATACCTTCCTTAGCCTGTCTTTAGAAATAGTATCGTCAAGAACAAAATATTAACTGGCAATCTGATCTCATTATGAGAAATTATACATACCTAATAACCCCTCGAATAGTCGTCCTGTTGTTTAAACGTTTTAGTGCAAAGCATCCTCATACCATTAATACCCAACGCTTTCCCCTAAACAAGTAAAGTCATCAGGGCAGTTAAATAATATAAATAATGGGTTAAATTTAAAGGGAAATGGCAATATGTATTTTTTATTTTCTCATTTGAAGACTATATATAATACTGTTTACCGTTTTTTTCATATCTTGCTTACTTCTACAAATATTTTGATCGAAAGGAATGAAATGTCTGCCATCTTCATTTTTGTAGATATGCCTGTCACGTCACAACAGGGGTCACGCAATATTTTTAACTTAGACAACCACTAGTCATTTTGCACTCAAAACTGTTCTTTGTCTGCCCTTCGAAATATCAAGATCACTCAAAACCTTAAAAACATCTACTGAACAATATTTGGTCAGCAACGAATACTTTAAATTTATATGGTTAATCCCTGTTGTGACGTCACCAAAACTACCGTTAATGAGATACTTCAAGTGAAAATATTTCAAAAACTAAGCAAGATATGGAAAATCGGTAAAAGAAGTTAATATATATATATTATATAGTTTCAAAAGTTCTTTCAAATGAGAAAATAAAAATATATATTGCCATTCCCTTTGAAGGGATAAGGACCACTGAGAATTTCCTTGAACCAATGGCAAGCTTTAGTAGTACATTTAGTAGTATAGTTTTACATCCAATACACTGCTATCTTTATTCACAAATAATATATTATTTTATTTTGGTTATTGAATGGTACCCAAATAGAATTATCGTGCAAGTATAGCTACGTATATTATACATAGTACTCTGTGTATTATATTGAACTCTGAGATCCAACGTGCAGGCTTGTTAGAATTTTCATCTTTAAGTGTTGCTCTTCTCTTAATTTCTTTACAGTCAAGTATTACTGAGAAGCAAGTTATTAAGAGAGCATGGTTCCTATATTCCTCAACAGGTAACTTTTTTGTTGTACTGTTCTCATACAGTATTTATTTTGTAAAGTTTACACTACTTATAAACAGTTATAGAAACACGATTTAATAATAACGTATTTGAAAATAACGTGAGATTATCAGCAAATTGTCTGGGCCTTTGGGCCAGCTGTAGAAAAAAACCATGGCATTGATTTCTTTGTATTTTGATCATCAGGGCTTTCAAATTAAGCCGGCGTGTGTTATGAGGTTTACCACCGTCTACTTTCTTTAGAACATATATACTTTAAAACATACTTCATGTGCTGTACTTAATGGACCATTTGCATTATAGACTAAATTTTGATCTAGTTATTAACTATGATCTAGACAAGTCTAGACAAAAATGTCATCACAGCTTGAAAGAGCATCACAACATTAGTAATATTCCAAAGTTTCGTTGCGAAATGTTGTAAAATGCGGATAATATAGCCTTGCGAAGTTTGCCGTTTTTCAGTCATTTTGTATTACGCACGGGAAATTGACAGCCCAATCGGGTGTTGGGGCATCAATTTCCCGTTTGTAATACAAAATGACTGAGATTTGCAAATTTCGCAAGGCTATATTATCCGCATTTTACAACATTTCGCAACGAAACTTTGGAATATTACTAATTTTGTGATGAAATTTTTGTCTATAATGCAAATGGTCCATTGTATTAGATGCAACACTGGAGCGACACAAGAACGGCAGTGATTCAAAAGGCGTACCAAATGCAATGTTATTGACAAGGTTGGGCGCATTCGCCAGCGAAACCTAAATAAAATTCAAAAACAAATAAGTCTATTTTTTAATTACAAGGGCTAATCTAATACTAGAACAAATTTTAAAAAGTTGAGTTAGGTTTGGCACCTGAGTGCATGGAGCGGCGTATGAAGAACTTGTGTCGATGTTTTGCCCCTCCGGATTCTGCCGTACTTCATTTTTTTCATACGTCGCTCGTCTGTCGTGCGTAATGGCTAATTTGTCAATTAAGTTCGGTACATGAAAAGTACGCCACCTGAAACGGGCCTAAGCTTATTTTGTTCAGTTAATTGATCAACCAATAATGTACAAAAAAATATGACAGCACTTCTAATAAAAAAATTGCTTCATTAGTAAAAATGTTCCTGCGTTGAGGACTACCGTTTACATGCTCACCACAGCCACTTACTGAAAACGATTATGAAAGCCCTATACCATTACACTACAAATAATTTATACTAGCTGCTTTACAGTACACCAACCTTTGTCCCACATTATAGTGAAAACAGTTTTCCTGTTGGTCACTTCATATTATGCAATCTGTGAACAGAACAAGACATGCACTTTTTCCAGTAACCCATTTATTTAGCCCAACCAAGATACCTATAGATCATAAAATTTCATATAAGCATAAATAATAATTTTTTTGACAGGCTTTTCAAATGAGAAGACATTTCTTTAATGATGAAGAAGAAGGGTTTTTTAAAACTCAAAAAAGAAAGGGAGCGGCAAAAAATCCAATGTCAGGTACCTTTACATATTTTGGTCAATCCCATCATAGATTATTTCGATTATATAATTTGAATAAAATGACATGATTATTGAATAATGTATGGCTTGTATATTATTTGCAGATCCAACTATGATGGTGGATATGGCAAAAGGAAATTTAACCAATGTTTTACCAATGATCTTAATCGGAGGATGGATTAACTGGCATTTTTCAGGATTTATTACAAGTAATTATCTGTCATCCCTTTATGGTGTACAGTAATTAACATCATGCTAGGATCTTTCTGATTGTTCTAAAAACCATAATTACATTACATTTGTTGACAGGCGTGAGTCACGTAGGTTAGGGTGATATAGTACAGTACAGTACAGTACAGTACAGTACAGTACAGTACAGTATAAACCCCGCGGTAAATAGTGACCATTGGTTTTAGAATATTAAAGACATTGGCCGAAAAAAAAGGAGGGCCATTTAAAAATATTCGAATTAGAGACACACGATTACTTCATCCTATTACCAAAACCGTTGATGCTTCCTCTCGCCCGAAAAAAACAACAACGCGTCTTGTTTTCGTGTCAAAACATTCAGGAATGATGCAACTTTGCTATTACAGTAACTGCTAAAATGTCAAACTACAGTATTATTACCTAAATTTCAACACAATTTCCTGCAAACCAGTCAGTTGTCGCCGTTTTCAAATTGTCGATTTCACGACGTTAGGAATGTAGTCGCTAGAAGAAGGATCTGCAGTTTTAGTAATATACTTGAGCACTACATTTATGGACTCGGAAAACTCATTGAGATCTTTATACGGCTATATCTGCAAAATTACAAAGGCAGGGTCCTCAGTTAAAGCTGTGTATCTCGGTAAATTGCTAACTCTAAAAGCTACTTGGTGTTGTTTCTTGTGGGGTCTTGCAGTTTTAAAAATTAAGTTATTTTTGCAGTCGCCCTCATAGTGTTGATAGTGAAGGTTGTGGTTAGGGAATGTGTTTGGTCATGGAGATGGTGTTGATCATTATTGTCTTCATGATCAGAGAAATAATATAAAGTTGATTTGATTTAATTCAGTACTAAGGTAAATGCAGTACTAAACGTTGTTTGTTTATTTAATTCAGCCAAAGTTCCATTTCCTTTAACAATCCGTTTCAAAGCAATGCTTCAAAGAGGAATTGATCTGGCATCTCTTAATGCTTCATGGTACGTATCTTCCGGCATAAATCATACTTCATGTGTTTTCTGGCAATTAGCGTGAGGCGGTTTCTACAAAAAGCCGGAAACCGACCAAAAAAAACGAGTGAACCGGGCTTTTAAAAAATACGTTCGAATATCGAAACTACGGTAAAAAAAGACACACCACGCTACTCAGTACTCACGCAAGATATTAAACGTAAGGTATTTTGAAGACGTTAATATCAAAGTTCAAACAAAATCTCTTTAGTTTTTCGTGTGTAAATGCCAAAACTTGATTCATTAACAGCAAACTCGTATAAGTATGGTTCGATTTTAGTAAAATACCTATTTTTCATCGAGTTTTGTTTTCCCCCGGTTTTTCGGTTTTCCAGTTTTTCTCCAAAAGTAACATCGAGTATTTCGGTTTTCAAATGTGGGCAGGAGGAATGTTTCAAACGCTTGGATCTCTCGCATAGAAACTGTTCTGGTAACTAACAGAAAGTTTATGATTACTTAACCCTAAATCTTAATAACCTGTTCACTGAATCAACAATAGCTTCCCATTGAAACATAGTGTGATATAACCACTAAGAACACACAGTTCCCATGCTCATACCAAGGTCTTTACCAGGCTACAATCATCAATGGCTTCATGAAACGTTATCCGCATGATGTTGTTAATTCTATTGTATCCGCATGATGTTGTTAATTCTATTACCTGTGCATTAAAATGTGGACATAGCCTCCCCTCCCCCAGCCCCATGTTGGCCCTTCCAGTAAACTATGTTGCCCCAACCCCCAGCTAAGGTCCATGAATTCTTAATTCAACTAAGTTTGAAGCACATATTTTGAATATGAAGTTAGCCCCTTAGAGTATGGAGGTATCGTTGCTGTATGACCTTTGCAGCCATGCCACGCCGGGGCGAAACGCCAAGCAGATGAAAGAGTATACAGTAGCTTCTCTCTGTAAAGACTGGTTAAATCTAGAGATAAGCCGATATAAAAAAGCCGGTTTCCGATACCGATTGTTCAAGAGACGATATACAGTACTATATACCCACCATCGGCCGATTGATCGGCAAAACCGACTGTTGGTTTTCATACTGTAATGTTCAGTGTTTTACTTAAATATTGCTTGGCACTTTGTTTTTGAGCAAACGTTCGTCAGGCACAAGAAACCCAAATCTTGAAAGGCTGATTATCTACAGCTATCAACAAGGCTATCATCTCACCGATGACAATGAGGCAGGAGCACTATTGATATCCCAACCAACGCGCACTTCGAAGCTCTCTTTGAGACTCATCTGATTGTTCAACTTTTTCCTCATGCTGATGGTAGTGTTTTCTTCTGCGTCGTCTTCTTTTTTTTTTGACTGATCGAGCCGTCTCCTTGCTTGCTAGTTTAACGTACTTGTTGGGATGTAGTGACTGCAGATGACTTTTCAGATTGGTTGTGAAATTATTTTTCTGCTTTCCACCTCGTGACGACAAAGAACGAGCACCGCTGCTTTTACAAAACAGACGTTCTGCCTTCGATTCGTCTTTCTCATCAATTTTGAAATATTCCCAAACAATAATTTTGGAATGACAAGGAGGAGACAGACACCGCTGACCGATCAGATAGTGAACGACAATCGGCCGATGGCCATCAGTCACAGCCAATGGCCGATTGTGATAAAAGTAGCCGCTAATCGGCTCTGTCCATGTTTTGCCGATCATCGGCTCATCTCGAGTTAAATTAATTCGTTCGAAACGTATCGCAATGGTCTGTTGTGGCATTTTAATTTTTACCAAATACTTCTGCTCTCGTGTGTAAGGCCAAAATTCTGCTCACTAAATTCCGCTTTCTTAGTTACGTTCTTTTAATTTATTAGCGTGTTTTGATGGCGTATGTATTCAGTGATTACTCCGGTACGGTAAAGTGTAAAATTTCCGATAATTTTGTTAAGAATATTTTTACAAATGAAAAATCCCCTAAAATATCACTCTCAATTACGAAATTATCAATTCCCCAAACATATATATGTTAGGTATGTTATTATACGTAATATAAGCTTCAATATGAAACTAAACTGCCTTTATTTATCGAAAAACTTTGAGTTTGAAATAAAATTATTTCAAATTCTCGCATTCAAACAACTTTGCTTTCTTTTTTATTTAAACATTTTAATGCTAATGATTTCGTTTCCCCGGATGTAAATAGCCGGGCGGAATTAGTACCCTCGCCCCGGGCTTATGCCCGGAACGGCGTTCCGCGCCGTTGGCTCGGGGATAAAATACTTTTCCAATAAATTGGAGGATTAAAAATTTCAATAAATGATTTCTTCCGTTTTCGTGCTCGCTGAATTCGTAAATCCATTCACTCCGTTTTCTAAGCTGTGTAAATCAAAATAGCAAGTTGTCATGAAGATGTAGACTGGCGATCGACAAAGAACACAGCGCTGTAGAACGAAGTCGCCATATGTTCTTCACAATTTCTTCACGAAAGATGTCGTGTTTAGGGACTGGTCATAAAGTAACTGCTAGGGTGGGCTGGAGGTAAATCACAAATTTTGCCAATAAGTTTGGTGACCCATCTTAAGATGTAGATAAAAATTTCTAAGTCCATCTAATCTTACAAAACATTTTTCATGGCCCACCCAATCTAATTTGGGAAAATACACTTTTATAATAAAAGAAAATTTGTAGGTATGAACATTTTAATTATGCACGGCACTGTATTGACATACATAATTCCACCAAGCTTGACCAACACATTGATACTGAATTTATACTGTTGTATAAACAAAGTACTGGCTTCAATAGCATCATTTGCATTTGATAATTTGGATAGTTTTGTTTACTTGTATTATTAGTATTTTTATTTTTTGAAGTAGACATGCATGGGCTTTTTTGTTTGGTGGCCCAACCGTGGACATACAAAAAAATTGGTGGCCCATCGAAACTGCCCAAAGATTTTCCATGCCCCATCCCAAATCACTCCAGCCCACCCTAGCAGTTACTTTATGACTGGTCCCTTAGTTGCGAAGGACGAGAAATTCTTCGCACATAAATATGTCCTCACATTTATTATTAGTATTATTATTCATTAAAACTTCATTTAAACACGAAATTCACTCACAAAATGTGCTCGTCCATGGAGCCGTGTAGAATAGATGTTTACAAAGTATTTAATGTTTCAAAAATTAACTGTAAAGTCTGTAATAATATACTAACTATGATGATTGCCTTAAAATGTTTTTGAAAGTTGCTACAGATGTTGCATTGATTGCTTCAACAGGTAGGCTATTCACAGGACAGATCCTTTGTACGTAAAACTTTTCTTGAGTGACTCAGTCAAAGGTCTTGGGAGAATAATTTGCTATGTATGCGTGGAGGGGGCGATGGGAAGTAAGGTATCATATTGCTGATTATGCTGAAAAAATTAAAATGGCGACCGTGTAAACACGGAGTGACAGCTTATATACTTGTAAATATTGTAATATTTCGGCAGTTTTTATTGAAAATTTTCAGCATAATCAGAAATATGATACCTTACTTACCGTCTTCCCCTGCGCGCATAATTTAAAAGCTGAAATTGCCTATTAGCTGGAGTAAATTTGTTTGAAAGATGTAGTGTAGTGCTGTACTTTGTGCAATATTTCAACATAAAACAACTGAATTCGTCCCAGATGAAGTCGCCATGAAACGTTTTATGGGGTGAATTAACTGAAAAGAATTCACCGATACTACGACGAAAGTCTGGAAAAGTTTCTAAAATTTCTTTGCACGGACGAATGTAGTTTAACAACAGATAATGCAGTGTTGGGATGTTGTTGTTGATAGTATAATACCTTTTTCGTTCTACGTTTCAGGGTCAGTTCAGTCTCATGGTATTTTATCAATGTTTTTGGTCTGCGTAGCATGTATTCACTTGTATTGGGTGAAAATAATGGTAAGGATATATTAGAATTTAGACACTGAGAATAGACCTTCCCCCTTATGAGTGAAACTTTGATCTAGATATGCCTGGACAAAAATTTCATCACAGCTTGAAAGAGCATCACAAAATTAGTAATATTCCAAAGTTTCGTTGCGAAATGTTGTAAAATGCGGACAATATAGCTTGCGAAGTTTGCCGTTTTTCAGTCATTTTGCATTACAAACGGATCATCAATTTCCCATTTGTAATACAAAATGACTGAAAAACGGCAAACTTCGCAAGGCTATATTATCCGCAATTTACATCATTTCGCAACGAAACTTCGGAATATTACTAATTTTGTGATGCTCTTTCAACCTGTGATGAAATTTTTGTTCAGACTTGTCTAGATCAAAATTTCACTCAAAAGGGGAAAGGTCTATTTATATAGGGTGTATTTTTGTCAGGTCCGCGTACTAGATTTACCACATCTTAAGCTCTCTAATGTCTCATATACGAAAACGAGGTTATATAGCCACTGTAGTTATCCATATTCTGATTACACCTCATGTGTCAACTTAATGTGGATCGTGACTAAAACACCACATGAGTACATACGAGTAACACACAAGAACATACGAGTAACGTACGAGTAACATACGAGTAACATACGAGTAAAACACAAGTACATACGAGTAAAATACGAGCAGTAAACTTGTTTTTTAGTGTTTGTAGATTGAATACAGGCAAAAAGATCTCGAAAAACGTGAAATAGCCTGAAACCGGCTATCTTGGAAACCCGTAACGGGAGAATGGGGGAATGAGGTAATTGGGGAACGGGGGGACGGGGAATGGGGGAACGGAGGGAATGGTGAGGCGAGGGGGGAGAAGGAATGGGGGACGGGGGAGGTCTGCTCGATTCTATAAACCACAACTTTGTAGTTTGTACAACATCTACTTTTAGGTATTCTACCTAGATAGTTAGATACATGACACAAACCATAGGCTTACATATTTCACGGCATGATTTGCTTTCAAAATCCTGTGAGCATGCACATAACCTAATTAATAACTGCATCTATACTTAAATAGTACTAGGGAATAAACTTACAATCATCACATTATTATTATTATTATTAATTATTATTAAAACGAATTATTATACAGGATAAAAACACTTCAGCAAAAGAATAGCTGTTATCAACGTGTGTCCTGTAATGTTCATAAAAATAACTATAACTATATACTACTTAATATCAATTACAATATAGAATATTAAAATCTCTTCAGAGGTTAAAAAGTACATTTAACAATGATCTTCTAAGAGTTTAAGAAAGTTCTGGTGGTTTTCCGTTTTTCGTATTTCAGCTGGCAGGTCATTGTAGATCTTCGCACCCATGAAAAAGAACGACTTCCGCGCATATTCAGTTCTTATTTTTGGAAGGCGTAGCAGACAATTATTATTTCTCGTTTTCTTCTCATGATTAATGATGGTAAAATAATCATGGAAAAGCGAACTTATGTCCTTAACAAGGCATTTTCGTACGATTTCACAAGCTCTCTTATGATTACATTGAATTACTGAGGGGAGTTCTGCTGGAATACTTTTGCCAGTAGATACAGTTTTTACAGCACGGTCATGGAAAGATGAGAGTCTCATCAGCTGAGTCGGGCTTAATTTGAGTTGTAGTATACCACAGTATGTGAGGGTAGGTAAAATCATTGATTGGTATATTGCTTTAGCAGATTTTAGGTTAAGACAGCCTCTTAACTTTGCAAGCAATCTCAACCTACCAGACGCACGTTTAAAGTTTTTCTCGAAATGAGAATTCAAATTTAAACTGCTATTCAATTCCATCCCAAGGTATTTGTATTCTTTGGTTTCGGATATTTTTTCACCTCGGTAACAGACAACAAATGAGTCGTTGAAATTCGCTAATTTTTTTGCAGTTCCAAATAGTAGAGATTCAGTCTTTCCTTTCTTTAAGTTAATTATCAGTTCATTTTCATCCAGCCAATCAGCAATGGCATCAATGTCCTTATTGAGTTTTGTTTCGATGGTGCTTACTTCCTTGTCGTCAACATAGAGAACCGTATCGTCTGCATATTTAATAATTTTTGAATTTTCTAACACATCCGTAATATCGTTAAAGAAGATAATAAATAGAAGGGGACCAATTATAGAACCTTGCGGTACACCAGTTAAGATTTCTTTACTCTTTGACAGACGTCCATCATAACTCACAACTGCCGAACGGTTAAACAGATAGTCCTTAAACCATTCAAGTTCGTTTCCACCAATACCGTATCGAGGGAGTTTATCAAGGAGTTTGGAGTGACATAGCCTCAATCACAACATGTGGCTGGACAAATATACGAACTACACAGTTAACGTTCACAACAAAGACCAAGACGTTTACAATATATCACTGCATGGTCTGCTTTCAAGACCCCGTTGAAAATATTAGAAATCCATTAGATATATAATGAATATAAGTAAACCACAGGTCCAAGACGCATGTAGAGGTCCTACTACCTATCACAAAATTAAAATATTGATCGTTTATTGTCCCTGGATATGCAAACAACATACATATAGTTACACATGGAAAAGGCGGCAGTGTGAAGTGTTATCGGGCCTGCGTAAATAGCTCAACAAAGATATGCGAACATGTCCTGGCAGTAGCGCAAGTCCGTGGATCATTAAACGAGTTCTTGGCATGGTACCGATCCAAAAGAAGGGCAGATCCAAAAGAGGGCATAAAGACAAAGTGTTGGACATGGCATTAGGAAGTGCTCCAAAGAGCGCGGGGAAGAAGCCAAGTAATCGAAAGAAAAGCAACTCGCAGAAACTTCCTGTTACCGAGACTAGGGACCTAGAAGGTAACCGATCTGTCTTCGTCAATCCACAAGCACCGGTATTTCCACTAAACGTAGCTCCGGTTCCAATCTTGCCTGCCATACAGCAACAAACAGAGAACAACAGGCTTAATAGTCTTTTCCCCGAAGCAGCTCCACACCAACCTGTTATTCAGAATGTTTTCCCATTCCCCATTCCGGGTTTTAAAGATAGCCGGTTTCAGTCTATTTCACGTTTTTCGACAGAGAAGACGATCTTTTTGCCTGTATTCAATCTACAAACACTAAAAACAAGTTTACTACTCGTATTTTACTCGTATATGTACTCGTATGTACTTGTGTTTTACTCGTATGTTACTCGTATGTACTCGTGTGTTACTCGTATGTACTCGTATGTACGAGTAACATACGAGTACATACGAGTAACACACAAGTAACATACAAGTACACACGAGTAACATACGAGTACACACGAGTAACATACGAGTAAATACGAGTACATACGAGTAAAATACGAGTACATACGAGTAAAATACGAGAATTAGCACGCTTTCTTTAAAGTTTCTTTCACTTACACACTTTCACTTTGGCTTCGTATTATGTTCATGTTGTAAATGCCTTATTGACATAGGCGTACGAGACAGGGGGGCGGGCAACTGCCCCCCAAAATTTTGGAAAACCATGGAAATTCGGGCAAACGCTAGGAAAAATCAAGAAAATTCGGGCAGATTTATGAGAAAATATGTTAAAATCAGGTTATTTCTTTACAATTCTCCACAAAAATTCAGGCAAACTTTCAACTGCCACCCCCCCCCCCAGAAAACATCAGCCCCGTTCTCCTATACGTATTGATGGATTTCGAAGCCTCGCACGACGTAGAAAAAGTAATTCATTAATATAGAATAAAGATTTGTATGTTCTAAGACTCTAAAAAGGTTTAAATGTAGTGTATTGCTCACAGGCTGTCAAAGAGTTTTTGTAGTACATGAAAGTGCATGTTTGCCATGTTGTTTATACGCCTGTAGTCTATGTGTTTTGCAAGTTTAATACGTCAATTGTACACCTGTTAATACGTTTTCAACAGGGAAATATAAAATGCTTAGGGCTCATTATTTATCCGTTGAGGGGGGGGGGGGCTGGTAAAATGATGGAGGGGGGATATATTTTATGGGTGTAAAAGAGTGGTTTAAATCTTTTGAAGAAGTGTTTTGGGGAGACAATAAAATTTTATAGCATTGATATAAAGAAGATGGTATAGAGACAGTGGCGTAGCCAGCGTAAAAGGTATGAGCCATTTTGGGGGAGGTCTGG
>CACRXK020004560.1:0-31143 GCA_902702795.2 Paramuricea clavata | reverse complement strand
GATCTACCCATTGTGGTAGAGCGCATTGATTATATTCCACTGTTGCTGAGACTGGCAAATGATGTTGCAGACGAAATATTTATGCACATCTTTACAGTAATTAATAATCAGGCTTAATAAGATTCCTATATAGCAACCCAGTGTGGATTTTTGTCTGCATATATGAACTTACTAGCAGTAATAGCATGTCAACTGATCGACTTTTCTTTGACAGTCTGTTTATATGTCCGAGATATGTCCATTGTTAGCATAATATGAAATAATTCCAACGGCCTACTCATATGTTCACTTGACTGTGTTGCTACATTTCAGGGTATACTATATTTTTTGATAATGCTCACAATTTCTTTCTTATTATATAGTTTTGCAGTTCTGACTGAGTACAATCCTAATCATTACAATAAATGGTGTCATCGGAAGCTGATGTATTAATTGATTGTTCAGAAACAGATTGTTCAGGTGTTCTGTGATAGGGGTCGCATTAAAACAATAATTGGGACAAAAACTGACTTAGTATTTCTATATATGATATTATACAGTATTTAGTGGCAATTAGCTAGCCATGGCAACTGGTCATGCTACAGTATATAATTTGGATAATGCAAATATAAATGTTATGGCTAGCTTTGCCACAGACAGTATTATAATTATACATACAAAAGTAAGAAATTATAAGCATTGAAAGTATTCATATTATACCGTCCATGCAGGCCATGCTAAGAAAGTAGAATTAGAATATTTAGCTAACCTTTGATTTTGTGCAAGGTGTTTGATATTCAAATTGCATTTTTCCCACTTCCTGAACAGGTATCTTATGGGCTATTTACATGTTGGAAGGTGGGATGATTTTGATGTATTGAAATAAGGCTAAACAAAAGTCCAAATGCTGGTTAATTAACAGAAATTAAATGTTGTACAGAAGATCTAGCAGTTCAAGCAGCTTATTATTACCAGGGGCGTTGGAACGACTGTAAAAGTGGGGGAGGAATGCGGGTGACGACAGGTAACAGTGTAGGGGATCCAGGGGCATGTTCCCCGGGATAATTTAAAAACTATATTCACTGAAATGCCATGTCCTGCACTTTAAGAGATTTATAGAGTTCTAAAGCTAACAAAATTCCAACGCCCCTGATTGTTGCCTGAACAACCTTTCATTTACAGTTAATTATAATCTATCTGAATCTTATTTTCTTTTGTAGTCTTTTGCTGTATTGGCTTGTTGCATTTTTAATCCAACCCCCCCCCCCTATGGAGGACATCCATTTTTTGGACCCCCTCCCCTGGAATTCCGCAGATGTCGACGAGTTTCCATCCTACCCCCTGGAATTCCACGATTTTTTTACAAATTTCCAGCCTAGCCCATGGAATTTCCACAGATTTTTAATGAATTTTTACTCCTACCCCATGGAATTTCCACAGATTTTTAATGAATTTCTACTCATCCCTTGGAAATTCCACCGATGGTTTTGACCTAGTCTCTATAATTTCCACATTTTTTGTGTATAACCATCCCTTGGAATTTCCATGTTGTTTTTTTAACCTACCCCGTGGAATTTCCACAGATTTTCTTTAAAATTTCGACCCTCCCTTGGAAATTCCTTCTTTTCTTGTTGAATTTTAGGAAGGGGGGGTCTGGAAATTCCAGTATCCTCCATAGGGGGTGGGGGGTGGTTTTAAAATGCAATGAGCCATTGTGCACCATAACTTATTTCAATACATCAAAAATAATCCAGCTTCACACATCTTGTCCTGGCAAAGCAGGATCATATAAACAGCCCCTTATTCAGCAAATTGTGCATGCTGCTCCTTGGATTCCTCTCGTGCAGGCAGCATTTTCCTTTTGCTTATAGGTAACCCTAGTTTTATTAGTAAGTATGACTAGACACCGACTCAGTTTGTTTATATATACTGAACGCGGCAGCCCCCCCTCCCCCACCCCCAGTTTGTTGGGCAAACAAAGCCAGTCGGGCAATTTTCGCTCCACAGTCGGGCAATATTGGCTTATTATAAAAATAAATGGGACAAATTCTGTGATGTCTGGAAAATTTGTATGATGTTCCGAAAAATGTTGGTATGTCCGAAACATTTTTGGACCCCTAAAATGGTACACTGACCGAAATGTTTTTGGCGACGGGGGGGGGGTTGGGGTGGGGGAGGTCGCCAAAAATAATTTGTTCCGGGAAAATTTTTTTTGGCACTGGTCGGGCACAATCCGAAAAAGTCGGGCAAATTTCTTTCCGCCCCCCTAATTTTTTCCTTCCAGTACGACCATGTGTACATACATACATACATATACATACAAAAATTTATTTTTACACGGGAAAAAAGCATCAGTACATCAAAACGATTGCTATTTACAAGTTTGTAAGTATAAAAATAAATGGAATGAATGTTTATTTCAAAAACTGAAAATTGGCGCCAAATTGAGACAAAGCTAAAATCCCACCCGCCAGGATGCCATACAGTTTTCAATTTGATTTTTTAGTGTAAACCACAGGTATAAACACCTGGTTCGGTGCTTCAAAGCTAGGTTAGTGTTAACCCTGGGTTAAAATTAAACCCGATATTATTAGAAATTAACAATATACTCGTAACTCGCAACTCGCAGCTCGCACTTTAGATAATCTCGGTACGTTTTACTTCACGTATATTAGGACACTTGTGTCAGACTTTTTTATTGTTTTTAAGTGGAAAAGAAGTAAAAATAACACTAAAACACATTGTTTGGTATATTTCTACTGTAAACGAGTTACAACTATGCAATATTTTCTGTGTTGGTGTTGTGTACTCAGGTGAATATGATTGTTTGTGATGTTACTCTGCGTGTATATCCACACCGAGCAAGCTTGAAAAATATGCCTGGCTCAGTTGCAGAGCATTGAGCTAGTATTCCAAAGGTTGTAGGTTCGATTCCCACCGTGGCCAGGCATATTTTTCAAGCTTGCCCGGTGTGGATATACACTCAGAGTAACATCACAAACAAACTATGCAATACATATACGTGAAGGATTGCAACGATATTTGAAGGAATGAAAACGAAAACTCTAATCCGATAAATACTATTATCTTTAAACTCATTTACAGTAGAATTATACCAAACAAAGTTTTTATTGCTGGTAAATATTCATAAAACAACTGAGTCCGGTATGCTGTCTGGTGACATGAGAGACAATATAATTACTCGAACGCGGAGTGGTAGAATTAGTCAAAGACCGAAGTATTTGGACGATTATAGTACCTAGTGGGATCATAAACGTTTACTTATTTATCAGATAAATAGACAACAACGATAGAATCTCTTTCTCTATGAAAGGGAGGATGTTGCAATATTCATAAAAACAATTATAAAAATATTTGCATGCATGTATAATTAGTTAGTAGCCTATTTAAGCCAAGTAAACATTTCGTATTATGAGTTAGCTAAATATATCGAAGTATGTTGTAGTTGGTTTGTGTGCTTTTTGTCATATAACGAAACACCCATATCATTAAAAACCCATTGAGTGCAACTGCTTTCCCCTTGAGAAGTAAAATTGTCTGGTGTTAGACACAATCAAATAATAAAGTAGGCCTCGTTACGGTGCAATGCAACTTAATGGTTAGAGAGTGTTTGAATATATTTTCTAGGAAAAGTTAATGGACATTTTCCAGCCCTTTGGCGAAATTAAGTCAATAGATTTGAGAACAGGACCGGAATATTTTAATGGGCAGCAGATAGCGTGAGTATTTTTGACAAGTTTAATGATGTTGAACGGTATGCTGAAATTGCCTGTATATGCAGTAAATTTCATCTTCTTGCCTTTTCTTAATATTTTTTTATAGTTTTGTGAGATTCCCAAAAGAAGAAATGGCCAAATATGCAGTTGACTCACTTCTCCGTAATCCAGTTGAAAATGCCAAATTACAGGTAGAGTATTCATGAATGCAAGTACCAGATATCCCCCGAAAAGTTACGAACGGCCCTTATTACTTGTAAATAAATTTGAGCTGAGAAACAGGAGACGACTTTGTGTGGCAGTTGTTTAATTAACTAAACATGCCAAACTTTGGGTCAACCAATTTTCCAAAGTTCTTTGTTATTATACATTCACATGCAATTGACCAATCACAAGTCTTACGATGTAGGACAGGAGTGTATTTGACAATAGATTTTTGTTATTATTTTCCTGCCTTGTCAAATGTTTTCAGATGTTTTGTCAGTTAATTTTGCCAATTTGTACACAACAAATGCTTTAATGCTTTAATGCTTATACTACACTAGGAGGAGTTATATGTACTGAAAAACTAGATAATATTTATATTTATTTACAAGAAATTAGTCTTCATAATCCCTGTATGATACATATATTAGGCGGTGATTATAGAATGATGTTGCTATATGTTATTAACAACAACAATGGCAAAAGCGACAAACGACAACCACAACGACAACAACTCTAAGACTACAAAACGAACATATAATAGTACAATTATACAAACGATTCAAAACGATACTAATTGGCTACATTAAGTGACTTAATTGAAGGCATGGCAAGTGTTTTGAAACTTGGGGTTGATTGGCAAAGATTGTTAAATGGGATGTGATTCCAGGTAACGATTGTTCTTGGATAAAATGAGAACTTATATACATTGACACACGGCTGAATTTGGCACAAATGAAATGGCTAATTTGTAAAGAAAATGAGTTGGAACGTTAAGCCTGTTTCACGCTAGCACACAATTGTCTCCTGGCTAGGGTTGGGCGATATTAAAAAAATCATCTCACGATTATTGTCAAGGAAATTATCACGATATTTGATAATATTGCAATAAATGCAATAAAAACAATGACCACATTTTTCAATTTTAATTAATATCAAGCTGGATAGTAAACTTATATATAATCCACTAGAAACAAGAAATTAATGTAATAAGAAGGCTTTTTGTAGTCTAATATTTACTGTTCATAAACCTAAACTGTCTATGCAGTGTCTACTGTGTCTCCGCTGGTTCACCTGCAATTTCATTTCATTTTATCGTATTAAATTCGTATTTAATTCAGGAAATAGTTTTAATTCTTTTAAAAACTATATTTTCTAGTGAATTGAAAGAATTTATTTGGGATTTTATAAGAGCTATATACAGTACACATGCGAAGCAATATCACGATAGTCATCGAGCATGACGATAATTTCGATTTTTCGTTGCTCAAGTTTCTACCTTCGATACGATAATCGTGATTGAAAATATCGCGATAAATCAAAATATCGAAATATCGCCCAACCCTAATCGTAATTCGTAAAATTATTTAAAATTTACTTATAGGTTCAGGATGTTAGCTACAGTCAAACTTTATGAAACTATATACGCCATTTTCCCAATGCCCAACGGGGTGATTCCAACTATACACTAAATTTTGATCAAGGCAAGAAGAACGAAATCCAACACCAAAGCTAGAAAGAGCGTCTTAGAATGAATAAAATTGCAAGATGGTTGCTAAATGTTGTAAAAAGAAGTTCGTTTTGTATATATTTTTATTATATAAACATAAGTGTTATATAGAGTTTTTGGCCACTGAGAAAAATCGTATTTAAACACACGTAAAAAATACGATATTTTTACGTGTGAAAATATCATTTGTTGTAAAACGCATTGCCACGGACGTTTTATTGTTTTTCATTGAATTTTGTTTATATAATAAACAGAAAAATACATGGGTGCTTGGAAATACTAGATTTATTTCTCGTGTTGAACATGATATCTCACTCGTTCGCTGCGCTCACTCGTGAGATATCATGTTCAACACTCGAAATAAATCTGGTATTTCCGCGCAGCCATGTATTATTCTCTATGTATTACGCGCGGTAAAAATAACCACTTTCGGCTCAAAAATGGTTATTTTTCCCGCGCGTAATGCAAATATATACAAAATTTGCGAACTTCACAGGGCTATATTTTCCTCATTTTACAACAAATCGCAACCAAATTTTGCAAGTTTACTCTAGACCCGGAAATCTGGAACAGCACGTTTTAAAGGGAGATGGAATAAACATTATGTTTGTCTCATTTAATCTTTAATCTTTAATCTTTCTAGAATTTCACATTAAATAGTAAATACTAAATACTAATTTACAATGTGAATTACATTTAAACTGTATAAAAAATTAACTAAGACTAATGTTAAGAGTCAATATTTACAAGTAATCTTAAATAAAAATTTAAAATTTTTTGAAAGAATTCGATAAATTTACTTCGACTCCAGCGTTCGGTTAAAACATTCAATCCCATACACAATTGGGCTATTTTTAAATCGTTCAGTTCGATATCCAAAATTATACAGTTTTTCTCCATTTGATCTAGTTTGTCTCTGTCTTATCTGATTAACTGTTTCTGGCAATAAACTGTGTAATCTATGCATGTCTAGGGTCTATCATTGTTTTTATAAGGTTTCCGCACATCTCTTCTCTGCGAGTCTTTAATGTTTTAAGGTTACAGTCCAGTAATGCTTCTTCATAAGTCAGTCCAGGACAAATTATCCTAAGCGCACGCTTCTGAACTCGTTCTATGTCAGTAGACTGTTCCTTGGTTAAGTTTCCATGCCAAATTTGAGCACAATATTCAAGTGTCGATCTTATGACAGCTATATAAAAGGCTTTTAAATCCTGCTTTGATGCATTATAACCTTTTAACATCTTCAGAAAATACAGTCTTTTTACCGCTTTTTTAACAATATAGCATGTGTTAGTTGACCACTTCAAATTGTCATCAATCCATAAACCAAGTAATTTGTAACATTTAACCCTTTCAAATACATGACTATTGATTTCTAGCGGTGAAATAACAGTTACATTTTTTCGAAAGTCAATTATCATTTCTTTACATTTCCTTTGATTTAACTCCATCATATCTTCTTCAGTAAACCTTAGAACGCTCTTAACTTTACTTTCAGCACCACCCAGTTGCTTCCCAGAAATATGGTGGCTGACATCTAGTACCCCGTATAATGTAGTGTCATCCATAAACATTAATGTATCATGTTCAAGTATAACATTGGTTTCCATGTTGGTTGATATCATGAGTTGAATTTCTTCTTTTATTACAGAGGGAAGTTTATCAATCTTTATTACAAAGGCAATTGGTCCGAGTTTACTTCCTTGTGGCACTCCGCCATTGATATATGCATAATCAGACATATCATTCCCAAATTTAGTAAAATGGGATCTTTTATTGAGGTATGTTCCAAACCATTGGATTAAGGCCAATCTAACTCCCATCTCTTTCATATTTCTTAGCAGTATATTATGATTAATTAGATCGAACGCTTTTCTAAAGTCAAGAAAAATTATTCGTATTACTCTTTGTGGCTCGTCCATTGCTCTATACCAGTTGTGGAGTAGATTCAGAAGGGCATACAAAGTCGAAGATCCTGGGAGCCCTCCATATTGGGAATTGGAAATTTTCCCATTTATATCTTCATTAATCCACTTGTTGGTAAAGGTTTCCTGGACTTTTGATAAAACACTGGTTAATGCAATTGGTCTAAGGTTTTCAGCGATTGTACATGGTGTGATCTTAGGAATCCCAATTACTTTGTATTTTTTCCAAGTTTCAGGACATTTCTTTGTCTGAAATGACTCATTAAAAATTTCAGCAAGGGGAACGGCAAACAAATTCGAAAACATTTTCAGAATCTTCAAAGGTGGATCATTTGGCCCAGGTGTCTTGTTAACATTAATTGCATTCAATTCTCTAGCAATTTCTTCAACACTGATTAACGGTAGATCATCCGGGCATTGCATTTCTAGCCACTCGTTTGATATATGTGGATAATTTGTCGTTAAATTAGCAAAGAAGTTATTAATTGAATCTGCCGATTGTTTATCGTTCATTTGGAGATTTGTCTCGGAGTCTACTAAAGTCACAGCGTTTTTCCTTGATCCAATTAATCTTTTAACTTGCTTCCACCATGCTTTTGGGCATGAACTATGGTTTGGTCGTACCTTTTTATCATAAAACTGCAGCTTGGCTTTCTTTATCTCAGCTGAAACTTGTCTACGTAAAGATTTGAAGAGCTCGGTTTTATTGTTTTTAAAAGCTTTATTTCTTCTATCCATGATCAGAGATTTAATTTTTTGCGTCATAAACGGTTTATCGTTGGTATGCTTTTTTATTATTCTTTCGGGAAAAAACTCATTGATAATCACTTTAGTAAAATGAAGAAAAGCATCAACTTTCTCATCGAGTCCTTTGTTAGAGAAAAGTTCACTCCAGTCATAGTTCTCTAGAAAAACCCCAAACTGTATTAAAAGTATTTTTAGAAAGTATTGAAAGTATTTTTAAAATGATATAGCTATGAAGACCATTTACAATTCTTTTCCCTCAATTCCATTAATTAATTTGTTTCACAAATTGGAATGGATTCTCATAAACAATCTAATCAAGACTAATTGAGACGACTAATGACTAATCAATTGACTAATCAAGATGAGGAAAATATTACATGTAGTCAACACCTCGCGTTGTTTCAGTTTGTCCCTCAAAAACATTTGCTGGCTCTTTAGTTTCTTTGGAATACTTAGTACTACAAGGTGTAAATGATTGATACTGTCTCGCTCCTTTTTTAACGATCTTAAAATACCAACTATAAAAGTTGTACATAGTGAGCTCTCCAAGACGAAATTATCATATACAGTAGAGGTGTTCAATTGATCATCTGCAACAATTCTCCTATCCATCTTGTAAAAATATTGTCAAATGTATATTTGCTGCATACAGTTCTTGAATTCTCTTGCTTTGACTTTGCTTTTAGTTCAAAAATCACAAAATAAATACAGTTATCGTTTCATATTTACTATATGTTTAATCTAGTTGTACTGATTATACAATGTCATATATTGTATAATGTGCATACTGTACAGTATGTCTAAATGCTTTGTGACCAGTGTTCATGTATATAGGCTGTAATCTGTATTTTTAGGATACTTTTTTAACCTTTACAGAGGGTTATTTGATGGAATACCTTATTAATTAGGTAAAAATGTAACTTTTGACCCTGAGCAAAGTTCATCATTGATCACCATTGTAGTTTTTACAATAATCAAAACTACTGTATTTTCTGCAAGTTTTTCACTTTGCAGTTATTGCTGCATAGGACAGTGAAGGTTATAGCTTGTACTGGAACACAGACTAATAAGGTTATGAAATGAAGCAAAATTAAATAGCTTTGTTTATGTATTGTAAAAAATACAAAGCCCAGATCTTCATTAGTGGAAATAATGTTATTACATGTAGACAGTACTGATGATGGTCTGGGCTTGCAGATCATTAGATCAAACGCTTTGCTAAATAAATATACAATGAACATACTAGACTGCGAGAGGATCCCTCAGGGGGGACACACAAGGAACTCATTATAAATTCAGGGTTCGAATTAGCGGCTCACTATTTGCGAATGTAAATTCGCTTTTTGCGAACGCAAAATCATACATTTTGCGAATGACGCTTTGCAAAAATTTACATAAAAGGTTGATTTTCACAATCAATAACTTTGAATGTATTTTACTATAATGGAATAATTAATTGTGTGGATAATTAATTATCAGTGCTGAGACCGAGGGAAACAGTGTGTTTTGTAACCTGAAGTTCAGGCCCATCACAGAATAGGGCCTGACACAAAACCTATCTAAAGTGTGGGATTCCCGTCCACCTGGTGGACGGGAAATCTGATTGGTTGATCAGCATCATGAAGGATTTTGATTGGTTGCAAGTTCACATAAACAACAGTTTTAAAAATAGCTCGGTCAAGGCGAGAATTAATATAAAGGTCAAACGCACGTAACAAATTCCATTATCGATTTCTTCTAATTTCTTTTCTTTTATGCTTTATGGCAGAAAATAAATCAAACAAACAGTATTTTGAAAGGGCTTCATCAAAATCTTTGACGAATTTTGGATACACACGACGCTGAAAGAACAGCCAAACTAGTCATGTATTCGAAAGCTTGTTGTTGACAGCCAAGATGTTCTGCCAAATTGCTTCGCCGGCAAAAGTCTTATTTCTAATATCAGGTCCTACCGGCGTTGTTTTCTGAGCTACATCGCCTTCTTCGTGGTATGATTGAGAATTTAATTGTTGCTGTTATTAGCCCGTTAGTCGTTAGAGTATATCCGCGTCCAGCAAGTTGAGACCTTGAGAAAGCTTGGCAGTCAAGCCGTGCACAGAACTGACTAATTAAATCTTTGTTTGCTGTTCGCCTGTTCGGTTAAATAGAGAAACTGACTCTTAATTATATAAAAGTACCTTGAATTTTTAAGTTTAATTAAAAAGCAAAATGCTCTGCGGACATGTTCATGAGAATATAATTTTTTTGTGTAACGAAATCTACAACACTTGTCAATCATATTGCATGTGTGTCTAAAAATAACATGTGGGCGTCCCACGGTCTAGACAGGTTTTGTGTCAGGCCCTATTTCAAATTAGGGCCTGAACTTCAGGTTATGTGTTTTGTGGACCTGAGACCGTCGATGTTTCCCGAGGCGAAGCACTGCTTTCCCTAGGTCTCAGTAAATTACAAATTAACGAAACAACAAATTAAAGAACAAATGAACGTAAATGCATGAAATATTTTATTGTTAAAACGTTATATTAAACACTGGCTACACTGCAGTTACTTAAAGCGAAAGTTTTAATTACGTACTAGGCATGTCCAAAGGTCGCATCTTCACGTGATGGCGCACATGATTTTTTTTGTTATTCGCCGGTCTATAACGTATTATCTCCCTCTCGCGCTATTGCAAGGGAGACAGCCTAATTTCGTCACTCTCACGTGATATGCTCTCAACCAATAAAACACTAGAAAAATGCGACTTTGACTATTGATATATAATAATTCATTTTATTTCGGATATCGAAGTCCGATCCGATCCAACTACGAAACAACTTTATCAATCCGATCCGAATATTTTGGTTCCGAAATCCGAACAAATCCGATCTGATTTGCACACCTCTAATAGACTGTATGTTCACATTGGAAAACATATGTGTGCCTTGTTATCTTAGGAATATAGTGGGAAATTTTGACAGCCATTCCTTGCCCAACACTGGGGATTTTTACTACAAAATTTTAAAAATGTCAAACTTCCTGCATCAGGGAAAACATTGATAGGTGCATTAGGACCAATCTTAAGAAATATTGATGTAAATAGCATATATATTTGTGTAGTATGACATGTGTGTGTGTTGTTATGTGTGTGTCTATCATTATGGTGTATGAAGAATTTAAATCAGTTATGTAAAATTTCACTGAAAATATTTTTAAGGGTGCGAAATTAAAAATACAACATATTTACAACAACATATATTAAGCCTTTAAGTGGCAATGTGCCCTAATGGCCCGGCTTTCAATTGTTATTTTACTCTCTCCAATATGCCAGATGATTTTCCTAATGGCTGATGCACACTACTTTGTTATTAGGCTTCGTCCTACACCAGACGATTTTACTTGTCAAGGGAGAGTGCAGCCACTCAATGTCAACTCAATGGGTTTTATACAGTAGAAAACATCAAAACTGTGTCTTGGTTGCATGATCCAAATTTTCCATAGTGATGCAAGCTGATAAACTGGGTAAAAACCGGTTTAAAGACTTGCATTGACAATGTATTATTTACAAATTTGCATTAGTTTCAACACGAAAAGTTATAGTTAAGAACTGAGATTTGCAGCAACAAAAGAGCGGGAATATCTTAACAACCTAAATCAGCTATTAAATGACTAAATTCTCACACTGAAGGCTGAAGGTTAATATAATTGGCCACTGTACAAAGTTAAGAAAATGTTGGCGAATAATTGGTTTTTAAAAACTAGGCCATGTTTAATAATACACAACTTTGTCCGTCTCAGCACAACGTAATTTGCGTTGCCGTACGTAGCATTGATTGCCATTGCCCCATGTAAAATGGTCGAAAGACAGAGTATTCGAAATTCACTAAACATGATATTCCTTACTGCTGGTCTATACTAAAATAACTGAATCTATTTTAAATGGGAAGATATATCAGTCTACGCACTGTGCAGAAAACGAAAGAATAACATTTCGTTTAATACAGTCCTTTGCTGGGGAAACCGCACATGACATAACGAACAAGCAAAGCAGTACTATACCGTGTGTTGCTTTAAGGCTTTCTTCCAGCTTTCAGTATGATCTTCACAACCGACGGCTCTTAAATACAAGCATTTAATACTCCTCCTCAATTCCATGAAATAAATAAAAGTTAAAATATGCACGAACATGTCCTTTTCATGTGCCGTCTTGCTTCGAGTTCACTGTGTTATAAAGTCGCCCCCCCCCCTGCCTGACACGGAAATTATGCGTAGATTGCGCTTGATTGCGCGCGCGCAACTTTTGCGCTTAATAATCAAAGTGGAGGAAATATAACTACAAGTATTGAAAGAGATCTCAACGTAAAGAAATTCTTCAATTTTGGCAATATATTATCAACAATATTATTGCGTTCCATTGTAAGCTGGAAACAATCTTATTTTCGAATTCGGTTGCTGGGAATTTGACATTCAACTCAGTCATTGACTAAGCAGGAAGTATAATATCCCTATTTTTTGAATGTATTATGGATATAAGATGGTTTATCTGCATGGAATTTGTATTCTTTCATCAATATATCAATGCTATGGGTAGGTATTGACAAAATTGTCCATTATTTTGGTATGAACACACTTTTCGCATATGTTTATATTTCAATATTTATATTAATATATTTGGCGATATAAATTATTGTCACTTGGGTTCAGTTCCGTTCCGAAACAATTAAGAAAAGGGAAAATTCGGAACAGGAAATGCGGGCGAACGTACGCGGATGCACGCAGAAAAATAATCAAACACGGATGTAACAAATACTGATGTAGAATAAATAAATAGAGAGGTTCAGATTTGACTTCCACGATCGCCACAGCCTGGCGCTACCATTAAGGGATCATTAACCAACGGGATGCGTTTTAATATATCGAATTAACCAATTAGATGCGTATTAAGCCAGTGAGAGGTAGTGCCGTAGTGGTAGCGGTTAGTGAACCTTTCTACTTAGTTGCTGTGGGAATAGAGTGAGGACGATAAAATTCAGAAGGAACCAAATATATATATATATATATATATATATATATATATATATATATATATATATATATATATATATATATATATATATATATATATATATATATATCAAAATGTGCATACAAACAAGATGAATCCAAATTGCGTAAAATACAATTTTGATTGCTGGGCTACCCAATTTCATTGTATAGTCTCTGATTAAATAATTGGAAATAAAATTAACGCAAATCAGTTTGGAACTCGTTCTTCCAGCGCATGAATACTTGCCTGGTTGCCCTTATACATGTGGTACGTAAATTTGGCTTCCGATTCTACTTGCGCTTGTATCAACTACATGTAACATATACGTTCGCGGCCTGAGGACATTTTGCATTCTAAATTTTCTTGCATGCATGAGTCTAATTACTGCCTAATTGTGTGGTGTATTTTTATTTCATAGTAAATGTTTCAACCGCATTGAGGCCATCTTCGTCAGTAACAATATCTGGTACTGGTAGTGTACATGTCGTCTATTCATCAGTTATAGTAACCACTTCAGGGATAACAACTCGGCAATCTGCGAGTTCATCATCTCTCACTCGCACGCTGCAGGAAGCAGGTAACATATCAACTGATTGATATTTGTTGATACAATTAATTAAATTTCAAATATTTTAGTCAATTGCATAGCAGCAGACTGACAATTTTTTGGGTCAACTAAATAAAGAATAAATATAGATACTTTGAAATAGATATTTTAGTGTGTATTAACAGTTCGTTTTAATATAATTATTATCATGCTGTCATACCCTCCAGGGGAGCAGCAAATTTTATCTGCAGGCAAGGGGTGAAGCGAACTGAAAAATAAATTCAATAAAGTGATTCATAAGCGAACAGATTCATTGCTAAAAGTAGAATCAGCTTCTACTTTTTCAAGATGAGTTTTGTCGTTATTAAGCAATCACGTGACGACCTTCTGAAAAGGTTTCGTTCATGGAGTGCCCGGAATAGTACATGGAAAACAAGCTAATTTTGTACTTGAATGGACTACTATGTTGTTCCAAAATGTAAGACATGCAATCAGCCCACCAAAGATTCTTCTTCATTCGAAGAATACGCATCTGGATATACGCGCGAACCTTTAAACTCAACAAATGTGTTTTCAACATTTAAAACAATTACCTTATTTCCTCTATTTTGCCCCAACTTCTTTTTTAGCCCCCACTTAATTCAAATTAGCCCCAGCCCTGAAACAAAATAAGCCCCCGCCATCTATTTAGCCCCCCTCCCACTTTCTATTAATTAAATCATAAACTTCGTTCGTAGTCTCAATGTTCCATCTTGTACTGCATCACGAAGTAGTTTGATTTTGTCACATTGTTTAATATTGCATTTGTAATGTTTATGTTACTCTAACGGGCAGCAGTAATTGGCTTGCGCTCTTGCAGATTCCATAATAAGGCAATGCTATAGTATGCCAAATAAATATATGCAATGCACTCTCCTCCGCAGAGCCGTATCAGCAAACACGAAAGCTAGCTATACCCGTAAAATGTAAAGCATTCCACTTGTTTAATAACTAAATTTATATATATATATATATATATATATATATATATATATATATATATATATATATATATACAGCTAGTCTTTGTGTTTAACTATACGGCTCTGTCAACAGGGCCGGAACTACTTGGGGATGGGGGGTGTATAGCATCCCCCCAAAGAAAAATCGAGAAAGGGGCCCAACTTCCCCAGAGGGGGTCCCGGAATGCTGGAATTGCGGAACGTGTTAAATATTAAGGAATATTCTGAAATATTGAGGTCGAAAAAGGTCTGAAAAAGTATTTTTAACCCCCCATTATCGCAAAATAGCGTTTAGAAAACATTGTTGAGACGTTTTATTTTCGAAAAAAAAACGTCGACCTCACCTCCCCCCCCCTCCCACCCCAGGAAAATGTTTCCTTTACGGAAAATTGTTTTCAGGGGGGCCCGCGAAAGGAAGGAGGCCCAAATTTTTCATGGCCCTGTCTTCGTGAATATTTGTCTTTATAATGAAACCAGCGAGTTCATGTATCTGGAACATTAAGTGAAGCGTATCATTAATACAGTGTCAAAATGATAAACCTGTTTCTTTTCATATTTAAATTTTTTAACTTCGCCTTGCACGTTTTCATGATGCAACTAGTTTTGTTGCATAATAATTGGATGCCAAAAATGAATGTTATTGTGAAATTTCGTTACGTTTTAGAATCATCGACGCCGCATGCAACAAAACAACCACCTATTCATAAATCACTTTCCCCCATCATTCCTTCTTACATCAACGGAGTGATGTCAAGTTCATTAAGCCACAGCAGCACCTATGGTCCCAGCGTTAATAATGGTAAGATCGTTGTTTTGAGGCACGTATAGCATGTCGGATTGTGTTAGTCACTTGTTCAGAGCTAAGGTTTTATTCCAGGGCATTTTGTTTCGCTGACCAACCAACCGCGGAAACAAAAAAAGCTCTGGGTACGAGGTCGAGGTTTTATAGATATATGTTACTTTCTGTCAGGGTCTCTCAGAACGTGGGCAAAGGGGAGCAATTTGCCCCGGGCCCCCAGTTAATTAAAGGGGGCCCCAAAATTTGCAAAAGCGGGGCAACAAAAGGTGTAATTAAAAAAAAACTATTTGGAACGTTTTTTATATAAATGATGGTATGAGAAAAATTTTTAGACCTTGGTCCAAAAAAAAGTATTTTACCCGTGTTTTTACAGGTATTTGTCCGGAAATTTTTTTTTGAAATGCATGTTCGGAGAAATTTTTTTACGGATTTTTTAAAAGAAGACCAACTTTTTGAGACTTAATTTCTAAGTCGTCATCAGACATGCAGAATCAAGCAAGTGTAACTATATGATTAACCGAATTACACAACGGATCAAGCCCGTTGTGTAGTAAATCACTGGCTCGCAATAGCTGAACAAATAATCCTCATCGAGCCGGAAAAAAGCAGATCTAGACTGTAGTATTTCCAGGCGTTCAAGTTACTGAACTTTGTCGTTATAATGGTATTCCCATCCCATTATTGTCATTCCCAGTCCCAGTAACACAATTGTCGAGATTTGGGGGCATCTCGCCTGGATAGAACAAATTAACAGTTGGATGCTTTTTGTAGATGGAAATATCGAGCGGAAGATTATGGTCCATTATGTATTTAAACACACTTGTGGAGTGTTTATCATAGTAAAATGCGTGTGCCCTTTGAAGCATTTGAATATGTTTGAAACACTCCTACATGTTCGACCAACTCAAACACGACTACAATATATGCCGTCTTATTAATATTCTTTATATAAAGAATACTAATTAGGATGGACTTTTATGTACTATTTAAAGCACGCGTAGGAGTGTTTTATCATATTTAAAACGCAAGGCGCAGCCGAGCGTTTTAGATATGATAAAACACGACTGCAAGTGCTTTAAATGGCTTAAAATGCGACTACAAAAGAATACTAATTAGGATGAACCATTATATAATCATACTAATTAGACTAATTAGGATGAGTTTTATCAGATATAAAGTCACTCCACGTGACATTACTGACATATTATGGCTGACATGATTTGCCACAAGGTTTATGAATTATTAATGAGTATTTTAAATAAAGAATAGTAATGAAGATGAGTTTTATCAGGAATAACGCCTCTTATGAACTATATTAATGAGTGTTTGAATAATTAAATACAATTTTATACCTAACCAGGAGCAGCTACGAAAATGCAACTCTAGGATTGATCTCAACAACTGGACTATGTATGTTATGTAGCTCAGTTGGTTATAGGCCGCCGCACTGGAATCGCAACTGCAAATTCATCTCCTGCCAGAGGACCTATAGTTGCGGCATTCTCGCGATCGCTGCCCCTGGTTGGGTCTAAAATGTTCCCCCTTCATTTCAGTGCTCTATAATAAAACAAATAAAACTAAAATCTACAAAATAAATGATGTTATTTATATGGTACATAATTGGATTAAAGATAAACACAGAAAGACACATAAGAATTAAAGTACATTTTACTAACTTATGCCCCTAATTAGACTGTAGTTTGTAAATGTTTATTTCGTAAATATAGGTACGAATTTAGAAACGGATGGAATACCTTTGATAATCGTAGCAGCATCAGCTGCTGGAGCCGGTATTGTCTTTATCCTTATCATCATACTATGTTGTTGCTGTCATCGACGATTAAAACGAAAGAAAAATGAAAGAATATTCCAGAAATATTATCGTCCTACTATCCCATGCAATTCATCACATGATCTTGAAGTCGAAGATGATAATTCCAATATGTGGGGTATGAGAAACTGTAGTATTTCGTGTTGAGTTGCACTCTTTTAAAGAAATAGTCGCATGTGTGAATATTTAATTTCTTTCCATATCAAGCTTCACAAACGAAACTTTCAATTGAAAATAAAGACGAACAATCTATTCATCCAAAGCCACATCAAGGAATATCAAATAAGGCATTTACCACATCGGAGTCCCTACCTGAGATGAATATTATTCAAGAAAAGTTACCTCCTGATCTTCCTATTGACATTCCGAATGATGCAGAGCAGTCAATTTCAAACAAAGTAGAAGGTAATAGAACGTTCTACTTTCATTTCTATCGCTTAAGGATAGTTTTCGTGTGAAGGATGCATCAATCCCAAAACAAAATTCACGACAAAGAGCATTCTTAGTGACGAGGGTTTTTTTTCAGTCATAAACTGCATCACTTTACTTTTATTATCAGTTGTAGAAGTCATGAATAATCAATATGGCTACAAACAAATCACGGCGCGGTATTTTTGTTACATATGCACACTTGCAACCGCATTAAAGATCAGTAAGCCATGTTAGGAGATGTTTATGAAAGTTATGAATACTAATTCAGAAGCAGGGATGTTTACGAAAGTTATCAATACTGCTTCAGATTTTAAATGATGCTAATGAAGCGTGAGATTGTCTCCATGCATGGGCAGTGAATACTAATAAAGTAAACAAATGAATTCATTTTACGTTTATTTTACTGCTCATATTTTAACTAGTACTTCTAGGTTTAGCGATTTTAGTCTTTGCTATTTCGTAGGTGTTATTGAGTTTGTAACTTAAATAAATACTCTCCTGTTTTAAGCTTTGAATATTCAAGAGATTAATAAATCTGGCGAAGATGATCCAGGTCCAGTCCAAAAAATGCCGGAAAAAGTCAGAGAAATTGATAAAGAACTTCCTGCAGAAGAGAATTCTCCACTATGCGATGATGACAGAGCAAGTTTACTTGTCTTACAAAATCTTGATAAAGTTCTGAATAACGAGTGTATTAATGATGTAAATACACCTGAAGAAGAAACATCTGACGGAATTACTAGTTTTACTGATGATCAAGAGAAGAGTAAGTATCATTTGCAAGTTTTCTTTCATGACCATGAGTATAGTGTCCCATGTGCCACAGAACCACACCCGTATAACGTTAAGAATTTATAGATTATGCAGTATAACTAGCGTGCAGTTCCTCTGCTTGATATATGTTGGATGACTTGTACATATTCACGCTGTACATCTTAAATTCGTGATAAAATGATCACATGTCCTTCATCTTTATGATCATCATCACCATCATCACCAAAATCATCATATTTATCATCATTGCCATCGATCGTTATCTTCATCATCATTATCATTTTGCATTACCCGATTTCTAATTTGGAGCTATAAGATCATTCAACGTTGTTCTAAGTATATCCCGTTAAGTACCTGTAGGTTTTTTTAATTCATCGGTCTATACATCAGGTTTCTGTTGACTTGAAGACTGTTGACTTGGCATAGCACTCCCTCGTCCATCGTCACTTCAAATAGGCAGGACCATGGCATTGGGACCTAACCCACCCTGTCCTAACCCACCCTGGAGCTTCTAGATAACGTTTGAGAAATGCCTGTTTCGTACATGGGCTCGTTGTGTTTCATGCATTGTGCGATATGACCTTTAAGCGAATGTTTGGTCAGAAAACACGGGTGTAAAGCTCCGGATATACGGGCAATATTTTTCTGGTGACGGCAATGCAATGGTGGTAAAATTGTTGCGTTGCCGTTGCGTTGAAATTGCTTGTGTATCATGCTCTGCGACAGCCGGCAACGCAGCGCGCAATCATTGCCGAAATTTTAAATCATTTGTTTTTTGGCAATGCTTGCCGAAAATTGGGAGGTATGGTCAAGAAAGGTCAAGGTTGATGATTGACACGTCTCTTGACCAGCCAATGAAAAGCGTTATGAAGACGTATATTGCAGGTGAAAGCCACCTTGTGTGACGGCAACGCAATACTGTTGTCAATCATTGCGTAACCATCGCAGCAAAAATATTGCTCGTGTATCCGAAGCTTAAAAGTCCGTGCATGGTGAGATACTGCAGGCTTTAGAGCTTTTAAATTTACTCGTCTTGTTAAAAAGGTTTTACAAAAAGGGCTGGTTAAGATCCTAACAACATAGACTGTATAGCATGTACTGCATGTGCTGACTTTACCACTTACAATGATCATGTAAAGCTCTTACTAGTAGGCCCCTAGCCCTACTGTAATAATAAATTAGTAAACTTTTGTAAATATTATTAACATTTTTTTGGGCGAAATTAAATTTAAAAAAAAAAAGTTTTAACATCCTAATGAATTTTCTAGAAGACGATGTGGAATATTTTGTTGTCATATACCCTTTCCAAACGTCCAATACAGATGAAATATCACTTGATGTTGGTACTACAGTATCAGTTATTGACAATAAACCATCTGGTTGGTCCTGGGTTGCAAATCAAGATGGTGATACAGGCTGGTTTCCAACTCGATACTTGGCTCTTGTGGATACAGATAATGATCCAGAGGAGTCTGGGGTGAGTAATAATCCATTAAAGCCCGAATCATGCAAACGAGGATGACTCGCACGAGAATAGGCAATCACGCGACCTTAGCTAGCTGTTATTAATGCTTTCCCAACACTATCAATGCGTGTATTCTATTTAAATTAAAACATAGTTGGAACACTCATGATAATCTGGAGCTTGAAATGTACCGCGTATATATATATATATATATATATATATATACCGGGTGGCGCAAAAAAAAGTATAACTGTTTGATTTAGGACAGCGAACAATCTATAAGGGTTACATCCCTGAAATAAACGTAGCTGTATTCATAATAGTCTAACTTAAATTTTGAGCTATAGCATGTTTATTTACGTGCAATATTGCCTGGGATATCGCCAAATAAAATTTGGAACGAAGTTTTGAAAATCTGACAAATTGGCTAAAAATGGCCTATTAAACTGTTTTGATAAATTTTAGAATTTCGTCAGACATATTTGCTTGTATGAATTTAATTTGAATTGAAACGTGTAACGAATGATTTTCCTTATTTATTTATTTGTTTTATTATCATTTGAAAAGCAACAAAATTTCGAAAAAGATGGCTCTTTTAATTAAGAATTGCTTCGCAGTATTCCATGTCCCATAGCCATAGGGAATTAAATTAGATCAACAACCGAACAATTTGAGACAGATTGTCATAACTTTGATCATCGTTAATTCCTTTACTCGTATTTAATAGGCTATTTTCAGCTAATTTTGGAACCTTTTGAAAATGCATATTCAAATTGATTTACCAATATCTTGGGTAATACTAAACAAAAATGCATGTGTTATACATCAAAATTTAAGTTAGGCCTTCCTGGATAGGATAACATTTATTTGAGGAACGTAACACTTATAGTTTTTTGCTGTACTAAATCAAACGCGTGAACTTTTTTTTGCGCCACCCGGTATGTTTGTCTTCTAATCTTATATATATATATATATATATATATATATATATATATATATATATATATATATATATATATATATATATATATATATATATATATATATATATATATATATATATATGCATGTCTCATGCCATCTCTCATCAACTCTCATCCTCGCGATCGTTTGTTCGGGCTTAACTTGAATAAGATTTGTTATATATATGCTTTGTCATGAACTTGCTTCTTCTATGATTTGTCATGGAACAGCAAGTTTAATCACAGACCACGACAGCCATGCAACAAGATATTAAGCCTTATAGTCATGTGAAAAGAACGACTATAAATTTGTAAAAGCAATTACTACAAGACGAGCTAGCGATTTATTTGGCTATTGAGTATTGTCCTTCCGCATCTCGGATATGCCACGCAGGTTTGGGCCCCAAGCAGTAGAACTCTGACAAGATGTTGAAAGAATTCAGAGACGTGCCACTATAAATATATCCTTCATCTGCCATTTCGTTGCGAACACACATATACAAGGAAAGAATATATTCATGCAAGCTAATTTAATTCCGCTAACTTACTGGCATGCACGAGTGCTTGGACATGTTATTCTTCTTCAAGATCATCAATGGCCTCACTTTTCTGGATAAAACTATATACTAGATACTAAAACTAGATACTTACACAAGATCCTCCAGTACAATTGATAGTTACACCTTAGAAGAGTGACAGTGTCGAACATCGACGCGCGTATAGTAAATCATACTTGATATACGCGGTCGACAAGGGTAGCCTATGGAATGCGCTGAAATGATGAAATCCCACGCAAATCAACATTCCTCAAACTTCTAAAGCTATGCTAAAGGAATTAAAATTGATACGTTGTTTTTATCAGACAACTATATACCATGCATGGTAAGCCATTTCAGTGACATGTAAATATATAGACCCATTGCACTTGACGTCACAGCGCCAGTAACGATGCATCTGGAGGACAAATTAGCAATCTACGCATAATATAACTTTTGTAAACAAAGCAAATTTTGTAAAAGTCTATAATAATTTTGTATTAAAATGGTTATTTTTTTCGATGTATGTGGTTGTTGTACCCGAACAGAGATTGTTAGGTAGCATCTGGAGGACACTCTAAGGATTTGTGACGTCAGTGCAAAGGGTCTATAGCTGGAATGCATTTTTAAAAATAAGCGTATGCAGGAATACAGCAGGATGTTTTGTTAACACTGTATTCATTTATTTCTATAGTGGATTCACTAGTACTAGTTATATACGGACGTTCAGTATTATATTCTTCCAACCTCGTCCCCAGGGTTGTCTTGGTGGTTCTCACGCGCCACTACCAAGACGCCCCTGCATGGGGATTAGATTGATATTCTTTTGCTTTCTGTTTTATAATATTGGGTTAATTTTGTCATAAATATCAAGATTTTGGCCATCTTGCGTGATTGAACTGCAGTAGGTTTTTGGTTTCGAGCGAAAGATTTATTACGGTAAAACAAAGAATGGACGAGTATATAGTGAGAAGTGCGAACGTGAAGACGAGCAATGCGGAGATGAATTATTTTACTGCATGCATGCATTATTTTTTTCTTGATATTTGCTAGTCGACATATCAGTTTGTTTTAAAGAGTCTTTCAATTAAAATTGACATTTTAGTTTCGAAAACTAATTTCGAAAGGAAAGAATTTAAGAAAGACTTGAAATACTCAAGATACGAAATTCGTTTCGAAATTAGTTTCATGAAATTAGTTTCAAAAACTAATTTCGAAAGGAAAGAATTTAAGAAAAGCTTTAAATACTCAAGATAGAAATTAACTTTATACACAGTGTCAGTGAAAAAGTGTTTCTAATTTTGGTGAAATGGTTAATTTGTTACATGTGAAACGTGAAATGGCTATTTTTCTTCATATATGAAACGTGATCTACCCACGCACCCGGCTCTTCAGAACCCCTCTTGTTGTCGATAAATTAAACTATGGAAATGTTGAATTAAACACTAAAATAGTACCCCAAAGGTTGCGGGTTCGATTCCCACTGTGGTCAGGCAAACGTTTCAGCTTGCCCGGTGTGGATACACACTCAGAGTAACATCACAAACATCATATTCACCTGAGTATAACACCAACAAACACAAAAAGTATCAACGGCCTAGTTTAAAGATCAACGTCTGAACTGGTTAGTTTCGATTGTTTTAAGATCAATCCAACAATAAAGTTCAGCATCGTTTGTTGGGAATTTTGATTTTGGGTCGAGTTGGATTCAACTAATTACCACTCATCATAAATACCGTTTATACCTTTTCCGAAAATTTTTGAGACCAGTTAATTAAGTTCGACGTTTGAATCAAGTTAGATTTAAGTCGACTCCGGCTATAGGTCGCCTCAAATAGCTGGGTCTTATACAGAGGCAATTTTCCACCTGTGTTGCGTTGAAAATTCATACTGAAGATTTCGGTGTCCTTAACTTTTCTGCCACGCTGAACACGATTAATATTTTTGGTAAATATGGTATTCTTTTGTACGATACGCGGTACTCATAAGCCGCTGACGATACATTATGTTACCTTTTATGGAAGAAAGTCAAAGACTAAGTGAAGTGGGCGAGAATATAATTACTATCATGATGGTACGCATGAATCATTCCGTTCAAGGTTTTAACAAATTCAGCTGCAAGATAATATATATTTACATATATTCATATTGTGGAGGTGGTCATAGTAACTTCCTATTAATCATTCTTCTACACACCGTTTCTTCTTAATGCAATATTCACTCACTGAAAGCTGTTTTATGAGTAACCATCAAAACGTAACCTGGTCTCAACTCTCAAGTGATCTGACGTTGACGTTACCTTGATAATGATAGTAATGTTTGTATGTTATTCTTTTATATATTGTATATTGTGTATTATTGTCATTTGTTTCGATATTATATTTTGCTTATTGTGTTGGTTATTGAGTCTTTGTGTATAATGACTAGCACTAGATATCAATACCGGCGTTACAACATCACGTAAAGTTGATGAGAAACATTGACTGGAATTCTTCGACTGAGTGGGACAAGAACGATATCATTAATTACGACTTATAATATATTGTTATAGACTTTTCTTTATACACTTCTAGTACATATGTATTTTGTATACACATTCACAGGAAAATACTAATCATTTTATTGCTCCATTAAACAGTGGTAAAAGAGTATGACAAAGAGGTCGAGGAAATAAGTCTTTCGCCTGTCTGAGTGCTGCTTTATTTAATACGACGTCTATTTAATTATGATACAGTATAAATCATATATAGGCTATAGTATAGCTTTGCCGGTTTTGGCTGTGTCACATCAAACTGTAAGATATCCAAGTTAACCAACGTCGCATCACTATATAAAATCATAACTGATATACATGCAGACCTGACTTAATTATCGCCTTACTTATCGACTTACTAGATTTATTCCTCTATATATACACCGCTTCTTGTTAATGCAATAAGCCAATATGCACTCACTGAAAGCTGTTTGAGTAACCATCAAAACGAAATATTCTCCAGATTTTTATCGCCTTAGGGCTTAGGCTTATGAAATACCAGACTCGAGCAGTGTCCAGTATGAAATACCAGACTATAGAGAGTAGAGTTAGTTTGTTGAATTGTTGATATTGAATTAACAGTGGAATGACGCGATTCTTGAAGTTGTAACATAATTTATACAGTATACGACTGTGTATACCTTGTGTATTTAAAAATCTACATATCTCCAACGCAACAGTCATTGTGGCCACCAAAGAATATAACTAGTGATTACAATAGCTGACATATTGTGACATTGTCAAATCCTGCACTTTGATTATGCAGGAAAGCCCGAAATATTCAAGATTCGCAAGCTCTTCAAACAAGTTCAACAAACTTGTTGGTCCAAAATCATCGAACAATGACTGTTGCATGACTGTGCCATTGTTAGCCTGTTTCATAGTGTTTGTTATGTTGGCTGATGTTGGATAATGTTGGATCAGGTTTAATTCTGTTCAATATTTTCATCCAGCATTGGTTTGAACATATTATACAATATTTTCAGTTTAGTCCGCTTTATAAGGACTTAACTCTTAAGCTTGTTATAACCATTAGCATTGTCTGAAGTAAACAAACAGTTCTTTATGTTAGAGTATTCAAAATACGTTTGATCATAATTTCAAATATGGTAGTTATATAATAATATATATAAATAATGAATTATAATTTATATGTTTTATGCGTTGATATGAATATCAGACAGAATATTTTCGGTAAATTTCTAATCGAATTGACCCTACATTTAGTCATTAGCCAGGGAAGAATTCCGGGCATGTTTTCTATAATATACAACCATGTTGTTTTCCCTATCGTTTTGAATGACCTAATTCACTGACTGGAAATAAGTAAAAGTTAAACTACTGTATTAATTACTATTCTACCAGTTGTATACGTTTTGCTGGGTCGATATGAATGTATGCCCATAATTACAACAAAGCTATTAATAGCCGGATGAGACAAACAAGGAAGTTGAAGTAATTACGTAACCCATCGGCATCAGATATAATTATATTGTTTTTGTTTGGTGAAAACGGTTCCTATATAGAAGAAGCCGTGTTTTTCAATTTTAACTTGCTACCCTACCGCAGTGCCAGGCACATGATCGATGAAGGCATAATTCTTCAATTGTAAAGAAAATTATTTGTACTGTTTTTTGTCATGCTGCTGAGTGGGTCGCCTATAAAAGGCCACGACGACACACCGGACACGATTCGACAAAGCGGCGCGATTTTTCAGTTTTTGAAAGTCAATGAAAGGAAATGTTAAAAGATATGTAAACCAAATGATTTAAAATGTTATAATAGTGCTTCAAAATATTTGAAAAACTTAAACCAGGATCAAAGGTGTCTTAGCCTTTAGATTTAATGGGCATGAACATATATCCTTGATTCTTACGCCTGTATTTAAAAGCTCACTCACATTCACACTCAATGAGTGGAGGTTTAATTTGAGCTTCCCTTGAGTGTCAATGCTGTTTTTGAATAGCTGGAGGGTGAGTAGTCACATAGTAAGGTATGGCACTAACCCTCCAGCAGTCCAGCTATTCAAAAACAGCATTAATTGTCACTCAAGGGAAGCTCAGATTGAACCTCCACTCTTTAGAGTGTGACTGAGCTTTTAGAATACGGGCGTCAAAGTTTAGGCAAAATAACAACTTCTAACTTTCACAAACTTGCAAGCAAGTTGCAATAATTTTTTTTGTTAATTGGAAAGTAACAATTTTAATATCGTTTGTTCATGAATAGCTACTTTTTTATATTTTCTCCTCGCCTTCATGCACGTGTCATTTAAGACTGCATAGATAGAGGGAACTGGGATACGCTTATTTTTGGACTGGAAAACTAGGATTTGGGTTAGTGGGAATGACATACAGACACAAAACTTTGAAAGCCCATATATAATGATACAGTTGTAGTTGGACTTAACTTCAAGAAAAGCTACAGAGCAACTTTTGATTGAAAGTTTGTCTAAAATATTCTGGAAAACTGCATTCTCCCTTTTCCGGCTCGAAGTAATTTAATTTTCTGCTATTGTGAGTCCGTGATTAACTTAGTATGCCTATACTATATGACAAGCATTTATAGACTTTAAACCTTTATTTTAAAGAGAGCTATTGAAAGCAGAATATTGTGTTTTAAAAGAACAGTAAGTTTACATTTGAAACTAGGATCCCCTTCCCTTCAGGAGCCTTACCTGTCCAAAGAAAACTAATATATCTAGTATAAAACACATAAAAATTAACAACCATGGTATTAAAAAACTTTACGATCTCTTGCAGGATGTTCAAACTAACCATCAAATCGGCTATTCAATTCCAGGTAAAGTGTGCGTATCAAGTAACATATATAGGTGCATGATATAGCATGGTGTTTGGTACACTTTGAAAAAGACAAGCTGTGGAGGTTCAAAGTGGAGGGGTACTTCTATTTGTCTTGCTTCAGAACAAGGCACTTTTTCCATTCTTTATTTGACGTAAAGGGACCTTTGAAGAGAACTTGGGGGGAGGAGAATTTTTCAAAGACTTTCAATTAGCCATTTCCCAATCGAGCAGAGGACTGGGTCTAGTTGATGTTTGGAGGAACGTTTGGAGGGACAACAAGTTATAGTGAACGAGTTAAATTAGAAGATGCCTTATTATAATTGTTGCGTTTCAGGCTGCACAAATAACTTTAGGAATGTAGGAAAACTTCCTAGATGCCATATTCGGCATATTGTTTATTTTTGTCCCTCCAAAAAAGCGACTAGACCCAGTCCTCTGCTCGATTGGGAAATTGTTTTTTTAACTGCACGACCAATCTTATACCCTTACTTACATCTAGCAAAATAATAAAAATAAAGATAATTTTCGTTGAAATTATTTGAAAAAAATTAACAATGGGTCCAAATTATTAAAACATTTTAATTTTGCGTCAAATTACTGTATTTCAATAAAACTGCACTTTTCCTTATCTCTAGACCAGAGGCGACTAAAATTTGCCGTTCTTGAATCATTCTCCGCGACAAGTCCAGATGAACTGAGTCTTGCAAAATATGAGATTGTATCAGTGATTGAAAATAGTTCTTCGGGATGGTCATGGGTTAATGAACCAAGTGTTGGTTCTGGTTGGTTTCCTACCAATTATTTAGAACCTCTAGTCTTTCCAAAGAAGAACACCAGACGTGTGAGTATCAATGACATTTGATAAACTTGTGTTCACATATAAAAAGCTTTCAAATTAATCGGCCTTGAATCAGGATGGTCCAGATCAGGCAGTTCAATGAGCTAAAAAAATAACTAGGGCTTGCAGTTCTGCAACCCCCCCCCCCCAGCCCCCCTCCCCTGCTACGCCTATGTGATGACTGTTCGGTAGAGGACTGTTTATTTTCTTCATTAGCATAAACAACTACTGCGTTTCAAAATCAGAATCTCAAAATTAAATTAAAGGATTATATTAATTGAACGAGTCTATTATCAACCAGTATACAGATAGGAATCTGATTTATGACAAAACGCGACTCAACTTCGCTCAACTAAAAACTGTTTCGAAAGTTGTTTAATTTAAGGTTGCGTGCAGGATTTTGTTCTATTGCCAACAACAACCATGTTGCACAATCTGTTCATATGTATATATATATATATTGCGGATAGGATGAGATTTTCGGAAGTGGAATATTTTTACTTTCATTCAACATTCTTATACCTAGCTATTTTATTAAATATTCCTACTTTCAATATTCTGAAATACACTGGCGACTGGGTGGGGGCAAATATTCAAAGTTCTTTCAAATATTCACATATTATAAATTCCAATATATATAGGTCTATATATATATATATATATATATATATATATATATATATATATATATATATATATATATATATATATATATATATATATATATATATATATATATATATATATATATATATATATATATATATATATATATGTTTAAAGATTTGTAATCCAGGCATATTATAATTAATTAAAGTTCTCCGGATTGAAATATACTTTTATTGAGCTTTCGACTCGGTACTTTGATATATATATATATATATATATATATATATATATATATATATATATATATATATATATATATATATATATATATATATATATATATATATATATATATATATATATATATATATATATATATATATATATATATATATATATATATATATATATATATATATATATATACTATCAGAAATTTCATATAGGCCTACCTACCAGAAATATTCGATATCCTTGCCACAAATATTTCTATTCAAACTAGTTAGAATGCAGTATATTCGAAATTCCGCTACCACCTCCACCACAGGAAAAAGGCACTCATGTATAGTCACAATTCATTTCCCACTCCTAGAAACTGCAAGTATTTACATTTATTTATACGACGAGAAGTTTCTATACGGGTCCAGAAAACGGCGGATCCGCTATTTTAATAGGAATATATAAAAAAGGCTTTAAAAATTGTTGCTTTCAATTTAATATGGTAATAATCGCTGCATTCTATAACTATATAAGGTCTATAAGGCCGTACAGTGTTGGTTTCCGACCCCTCAGGAAAAAATGTTGCACTTTTGCGGATGGACTGCACAGCCATATATATAACACTTAGAAAACAAACAGCATGCAGTGTTTTCTAAACTAACCGTCAAAATATTTGCCATATACTGAAGAGTATATCTGTGAATGCAGTTCTCTATATAATAAAACTAATATGATCTCTATATAGTCTCATCGTATATGGTTGATAGCTATATCAACTCATATTCGACTCGAGTTCGCAATTGAAATAACTGTTAAAAATATTCTCAGTATCTCATAAATGAGCGATATTTTTTCTTTAATTTTGTTTAAATGGAGCAGTTATCCAACGAAAGCTCAACCTCAGACTACCTGGACATAATAGTTGACGAAGGTCAGTTTTTACAATATTACAATCTTACAATTATAGTTTTTGTACAATATATCTATTATATCTATGAGATCAGCAATAAATGTCGATCAGACTGGATCAGTCAAACTTCCGAACGACTCTGGACTCAGTTCATGTGGCTATACAATTCATAAAATTATTTTCAAACCAGCATTCAACAACCGAACGACGATCTTATACATCCGGCTATACTCCGTAAATTATCTAAACACTTACTTCATTATATTATGATTATTATAATTAATAATTATTGTATATAATAATGATTATATTTTGTAAATATTCTTGTTTATAGATACTGAATATATTTACGCCAGTTCTGAAGAAATCCAGAAAGTGAAAAAAGAAGGTCACTACCAGGAATATGAAGCAAAAGGTTTGCATTTACAAAGTAACTTATAATTCACTTCATTAATTGAAGACATATAATGGAAAGCTCAACTTATCGTTGTTTTTCTTTTGCTTTGTCCCCGTTGCTCAGCTGTAACACGGCGTTGTCTATTGCAACCATTATCATATCATTTCCCATCAAGCGAACTTAGCGAAATACGTTTTCCACAACTTTGCCTTTCCGGCTTTTTTTTAAAACTAAAAGGTTTTTAACTGATCATGAAGCAAATAAAATCAAAACTGAACTCTACAGTCACCTCCATGTATAATTTAAATTACTTTTGCTTTCCAATGAACAAATTATTACTGCATGCTATTGTCTTTTTATCCTCCGTGCTCCCATCCCTCATTACTTTCTATTCGACGTGCGTGCAAAACAAACTTCAGCTTTGCTATCAAGCGCAATCCAAAAAAACACAACAGCTCACCAGCTATAAATATTTAAAACTTTCCATTATCAGCCTACCGTGCATCTCATACATACACTGGCGGTAATGAAGATGAACTCACGTTTAAAGAAAATGAAACTATTCTGGTATTACAAGAAACAAAGACCGGTTGGTGGAGAGGAAGTACATATCTTGGTGAGGGATGGTTTCCCGCCACTTTTGTTGAAGTAAGCAGTCGTATTTTTTCTTCCTCATGCAGTGTACATAAGCTTCAAAAATGTCGTATAACTATAACCATACTGCATGACTACAATAATTCCTCGTATAAAACCAGACAGAGGAAAGAATTTTTAAAGATTTATCCTGTTCAGTCTAAATTATCCTCCATGTATATATTTTTATAGTATAACTTTTTCAGTCATTTTCTTCATGATTTTCTATACTGTCTGACAAAACGTTTTTAACTGGCATTTACTCTTTTAGGATCCAATAAATGAAGATACGACTGATGAATCTTACGAATATGTTGTCTGTAAAGAACGTAAGTTGCTATATCATAAATGTAATCATCTTGAAAGGTCTGTGCCAGTGTACAGGTAGTTCCAATAATAAGAAAGCTTCGGATTGATACATGCAATTACCTGAAAAATAGAAGGAGAATTTCGACGTTTCGAGCGGGCAGTTGCTAGCGGGGGTCTGGAAAAATACATGTAACATGAGCTTTTATACGTCTATATAGTGAATATAAAAGCGTCACGTGACAAAAATATTTCTCCCTATCTAATTAATATTTTTTCCCAATAATGTAATTTGCAGTTTCACTCAAGTATTTTCACTTAAATGTTTTCTTTCCTATCCAGTTCACGTTTTGCCGACTGGGAAAACAATTTGCCGACTACCTGACGACTGGGTGTTACACCCGCCCCCCCCCCCCCCCCCC
>CACRXK020004559.1:0-31151 GCA_902702795.2 Paramuricea clavata | reverse complement strand
GCCGCCCTGCGTTCGAAAAACAACATTTCCAGGGATTGCCTTGGCGAAATAGCGAATTGTCAGAAATGTTAGTGCAATTCTTTCACGAATTTGCTTCAGAAAACGCAAGAAATGCAGTCGTCGGGGAAAATCCGCTAAAAAATCCGCGGATTTTTAAAAATCCGAAAATCCCATACGCTTCGTCAAAAAATCCGAAAAAATCCGGAAAATCCAACAGATTTTCTCTTCAAAAATCCGGGAAAAATCCGCGGATTTTTAAAAATCCGAAAATCCCGTACGCTTTTTTGGAGTGAAATGCCCCTCGACTGAATCGCCTGGCGGAGAACCCCCTCACACCCCTATCATCCAATAAATAGAAAGCATTAGGCGAAGTTCAACTCCCGATGTTTTGCAAACATTTCTTAGTATATATCAATTCAAAAGTGCCCATACTAACGCTCAGTTCCAAATATAAGACCCCCCGAATATAAGCGCGTTACCAGTATTAATACACGTTTATTTTCCTGTTTATGACCGACTTGTTTATGACCGAACACAAAAGATCGTCCATGTATTAGCCCCCCGCCCCCCTTGTATAAGCCCATCAAAAATCGCTTACGAAAGTGAAGATGGTGTGATCAACCATCAACACCCCTCGCAGATTCTTCTTGACGAGTGCATGAAATAGTCTGGCATTATACAGAAATTAGGCTATGGCAAACTGATGCAGTTAATATATACTTACAGGCGCTGATCTTTACGCCACTCAGAATGTTTTTAGAATTTTAAAGACCCAAATTTTGATTGAGTGCACACGAAGCAATCGATTGAACTCGAGGCACAATTTTATCCTATTTTATTTTAGTCACGTCACTGTTGGCTACGAAGCGTTAATGTGCGTTGAAATGGAACTCGTCACCAATTGAGCATCCTTAGCCCGGCTTAGGCTATATCAACTAACACCGCTGGTAGAATGAAGGGAACTTACTAGTAACACATGGTCATGGAGAAAGATCAAAAAGAATATCAGATAAATAGAAAAGAACGGAAACAGCAAAGACTCATTTCTGTCTTGAATCTTGCTGCTACTGTGCATGGTTTCAGGTTTGTGTTTATTTCATGTACTATAAGTCTAAGTACTTTCCAGGTTCAAATGGCAATGCACCAATGGCATGATGCAAGTGATACAATATACAAGACAACTAGTTTTCACATTTTATTAACAAGTTCATTTAAGCTAACCGCTCCAAATTCATCCCAAAATGCCACAGATCATAGGATTGGCCATATTTTCACACAGTGGATTTCTTTAACCACTAGGCCACAATGCAGCCGACTCTGTTACGTTATCCTGGCATGCCAAGGTCAAAAAAGTCAAATTTGTCTTGGACTTTGACACAATAATCACACTGCCCTAATTCTCAGTTATTTTATCTTGTATAATGCAGGGTATTTTGTGAAAGTATTGGGGGGGGGGGGATTAATTTAATTTAATATATATTATATTTAACAAGTATAAAACATTTTCCATGTTGATATACAGTTATATCAACACGAGTGGAAATTGGGAAAACCAGAAATTGTGTGGAAACACGACGCCCAAAAGGCGGAGTGTTTTCACACAATTTCGAGTTTTCCCAATTTCCACGTGTTTTGATATTTTCAATGCATCTATTTTTCAATGCTATATTTCCAGAACCGGAACTAATTTATTAAGCCATATATAGTCAGATGTTACTTTGTCCACTGCCAGATAAGCAGACACTTCAAGTCATCAAGGAGAGAGCTCGCAAATGTTAGAATAAAAAGATTGACAAACGTTAAACATCATAATGAAGTGTTAGTAGTGTACATTTCCCTTGCGTAGTCCAAATTTCTTCCTACTGTGACCTTTTGTTAGACACAAAAACGTTTGATATTCTATCTCTCTGAAAACAACAGAGTTCCGGTTCCGGCCATGCTTTTTTTATTAGTTCCCGTTCCAGCCGGAACCGGAACTCTAAAAAATCAGGGTTCCGGCCGGAACTAACCCCTACAAAATTGCCGATATTTTCCCAGAATGACACCCGGACTACCCCACCACAGACAGACCTGACAATTTATCTTCACATCTCTAGTATATTCCAGTGTGGAAAGTTTGTACCATGTGGCCCTGACTGGAAAGTTTGGAAATTGCGAACGAGATTTCAAAAATTTAATAGTAAATATATAGAAAGCATCAAAATTGCACGCCTGATATCTTGGCTGCACAATACAAACTTTCCACACTGGCATGTGGCCAATATCTCGGCCGTGCAATTTTGATGCTTTCTATATATTTACTATTAAATTTTCGAAATCTAGGCCACACAATTTCCAAACTTTCCAGTCAGGAACTGTATTGCAAAATCATGATTCTGGACAGTTTTTTGTAGAACAAAACAAATAAACATAATCTGAAGTTGAACATCTTGAAACGCAATAAAACAAGACGTAAATGATTTTCCGATATTTCGCATTTATTGCAAATTATCATCATCAGAGTATATTAAAACTATTTAAATCATTAATGCAATCTAATGGAAATATCACAAACCCATTCGTCTATGAAATACACTGTAGATAGCTCTAGTGAATTCTCAACGAAGCTCCATATCGGGTTCCATATTTTCCTACAACTCCGACCTTTTTTGTACGCTTAGCCTAAAGAAAATATTTATGGAAATTAATAGAAAATTGCTCTAAAATGACAAGACAAGATTCTAAACTCGATATACTCGTGTTTTGTGACTTTAAAACATAGGATGGGCATGGAAAATAAAGGATTTTAAGAACTACACTACCATTTCTGTTTACTTCGTTGAGAGAGACGAAAAGAAGAGGAATTCTTGGGGGAAACCGCTTACTATAAAGAACAAAAGGCGCATGTCAATATTCCAGATACAATATATGGATCAGTGTATTACTGTAAATTCCGTACCAGACTCCGCGTTGCGCGCGGTAAGAATTCGCGCGGGAAATTTTAACTTGAAAAATAAAGAAAATAAACAGAGGAATTTAGAAAATATTTTCAAATGTTTTCAATCTAATTTTATTATAATTTCCTGAGAACCTAAACTATTAGTAGACCCTATTAATGACCTGACGACTGACGTGATTCAAGCATGAGTAAAAAATGTGAAGGTATTTTTCGTCTGTCTTCCACTCTTCCATACTTTTATTTTTAATATACTGATTACTGACAATGACATTGACATGCATATAAAATATGCAATATGTACACTATTTATAAAGTTATATCAGGCTATGTTCTCTATATAAAACACTCAGCGAATTAAATACGCATGTGATATTCTATTATAGCTACCACTTCAATTCTTGAGTATCTCAACAAACAGAATAGACCATACAGTGCAGGTGAGATTATTTTGTAAAAGTATCAAGTATGTAAGTCATAGCATAGTTAGTAGAAAATAAACATGGTTTGGAAGCTTGACAAAAGTCATTGTTCTATGTTTTTGTCCAAGTTTATGGAAATTTGTGCACTCGGATTCTGTATAATGAGGCGATTACCCAATGAGAACCTTAGTTTCAATCGCTGAACCCTAATATTTGAATATTAATAAACGCAAGACAAAAGATGTGTGCACTCGGAATTACATTTCAACATCAGTTGAAGTTTGTATAGGAAATTCTTTGAAGTTTACCGGCCTTCCTAACCATGTTTATTTCTATTAACTATGGTCATAGCTTTGACCGAATGTTTTTGTGTACTGTTGCAACTTGAACATGGACATTTATAAGTTTATATGTATTTACAAGGTTTCAATGTTTATAATTAAACCACAGTTGCCATGTAGAAGTCCATGAAAGCCCAACAAATGTCAAAGCTCTCAAAATATCAAGATTCCTGTGGTCCAGGACCACAGGATTCCATGCAAGTATTGAAGAGACGTTTTGGATAAGATTCCAAGTTTTGAAGTACATTTTGATATTTTTCTTGATACTTTCTTTTTCATTTTGATACTGTTATGCTCAAGGCCAGCGAGAGAGGGGGGGGGGGGCAAAATACCCGGAGTGCTCAGAAGGGCCTGGAAATCTCGGTAAAATGTTCGTACCGTTTATCATCGGTTTATGTTTGTCCTAAATGAATTACGCCTACTTGCACACTATCCGCTGATCGTCGTGATCAATCGTAAAACGTACCAAATGTGAAACGATTTTTCGATAGTTTTCTCAGCAAAGCAGTAAGCAGTTAGCTAATCATCGTTCACATCCCGTCTTTAATGAAATGAAGTATTTATTGAGCAAATTTATTATGTGAGGTGATGCTCCGAGCGTTTTATATCTGATAAAACACGACTACAAGTGCTTTAAATAGAAAATTCCATTTCCCAAGAAGAGTGCAATGGAATACGTTCCATTGCACTCTTTGCGAGTGCAATTGTACTATACGTTTTATTCCATTGCACTCTTTGTGTTTTCGATAAATCGCATCCGTCAAAATGCTTCTCATACGAATCTATTAGTCTATTTTGGTATTATGTAAAACAAATAATGAATGTTTATTCGTGCAATGGTAAGAATATTTTCATTCGGTGAAAGATGGAATGTTCCATTCAACTCGGCTGTCTCCTCGTTGACTGGAACATTCCATCTTTCACCAGTCATGAAAATATTCTTGCCATTGCACTCATAAACATTCATTATTTGTATACTGGACACTGGACAATTGTTGTTCATTTGTAGGGTTGGGCGATATTTCGATATTTTGATTTATCGCGATATTTCCAATCGCGATTATTGTATCGAAGACGAAGGTAGAAACTTGAGCGACGATATATCGAAATTATCGTCATGCTCGATGACTATCGTGATATTGCTTCGCATGTGTATAATGCTTTTATAAAATCCTAAAAAAAACTCTTTTCAATTCCTAGAAAATATAGTTTTTAAAAGAATTAAAACTATTTCCTGAATTAAATACGAATTCGATACGATAAAATGAAATGAAATTCGGGAGGCAAAACAGCGAATAAAATCACAGGCGAACCAGCGGAGACACTGCATAGACAGTTCTGGTTTACGAACAGTAAATATTAGACTAGAAAATGCCTTCATATTACTTTAATTTGTTGTTTTACTTGTTTTTAGTAAGATTATATATAAGCTTACTATGCAATGATATTAATTAAAATTGAAAATGTGGTCATTGTTTTTATTTCATTTATCGCGATATTATCGAATATCGTGATAATTTCCTTGACAATAATCGTGAGATGATTTTTTAAATATCGCCCAACCCTATTGGCTATTCATTTGTATACTGCGAAAATAGTTTCAGAAAAACTCATGCATTATTCTATTAAATAATTAAATTAATTTAAATATAAGTTTTAGTTTGTAAAACAGCTGTTACAGTAACTCAAGTTTCAGTTAATATATCCACAGTGATATATCACAGACACAGATGACAGATTGTCATAGATAAACATGGAATTTATGTAAATGTTTTTCTCAACCTAAAACAGTAAAAGCAAGCTAAGACAGGCTTTAAAATATCTTTTCCAGGGCCGTCTGACAAAATGTCCGGTGACGTTGAGTGACCTTCAAAATGACCTTCAGATCAGTTTTGACTCGGAAATAAGTCTGAATGGCACAAATGAATAAACGGTAAATGTTGTAAAGATATTAAATAATTTGTTTCTTTCATACTTATTTCCAAGCCAAAATTAACTTGCTTGCCAGAACAGCAGTATTAAAAAAGACTTCGACAACTTAAGCCCGTTTTCCACTTCACCATTTCGCTCGCCGCCCCGCGCTCGACTATACGTTAAAACAACATTTCCAGTTCACCTTTTATACAATAGTACTCTGATTTTCCATTTAACATACAAGCATCTAGTCCTGCAAAGCTACAGTTCGGTCGGACACTAATACACTCGGGTCGGACAACCAATAAACCTCAGTTTCACTTTGGTCGGACAGAATGTCCGGTGGTTTCCTCTCTACGTCGGACAATTTCACGAATGGGTCGGACAATGTCCGTGACCGAGCTAAGACCTATAGGCCTGAGCTAAGACCTATATGGCTATAATATTAATATCAAGAGCGGAATGAATCGAAACAGAAAAAAACTATATTATATCAACTTAACATGCATGTGACATTGTGACCATAATATGTTTAGTCATTGTTAATATGAGTTGACTACTTGACTGTTGAGTGGTTAGTCCTGTTGAAATTATTAGTTGACTAAATAAATAAAATAAATTAATAGTAAATTATTTCTTTATATGAAACTATATTAATTTTGCTGTATTTTACAGAAAGTAAACAAAAATCTGCCAAATAATAAAGTCATAATTCATGAAGAGTAACTATTTTTAAAGACTACACAACGTCCATCTGCCGGTACGGTAACATGCATGCACGCCACACGCGCCATCGACACCGAAATTCTCCGGCGATTTCTTGCAAGTAATTCACTGGCGATTCCCTCATTGATTGCGATTAAAAAATAGACTTTGATGTGACCATCAGCGTCATCATCATCGTCATCATCATCATCAATCAATTTTATTTAAAATCAAAACACGCTAGTGAGAGTCAAGAAGGACGGGGGGGGGGGGCTTGTTCATCAATTTGTGCCGGGGCCCGTGGGTGTGGTTGCCAACCTTGATTACGCTGACCCAAAGTTTTCTGGAGCCAATAATGGCCACATTGTCCGCTACGTTTTCCACGCCTGTTAATATGATGGTATATTTCGTATTAAATTAACTTGCAAACATTGTAATTTTCATGTGCTTCTAACGTAGGCAATTGTTAAAGCATGTGAGAGTCTGGCAGTTGCGGGGAAAATAAATGAAAAGGTGTATGGAAAACAAAAGGTTTATGCACCCAAGCAGGTATTAAAATATCACTGTATAGAGTGTAATATAATTACGATACAGAAGTTGCCGTCATTTCGATGAAGGGGCAAATGCACACCAACCCAGAAAAGACTGGAGATTCTAGTCTGAATTGCCACTACACTAAAGCTGGGCATATTCAATTCAACACAAAAATGAATCCTCAGGGTCAGGAAATTAGATATGTTTGTACTTTAACCTTTTAACCCGTCGTCCGTTAAAACACTAACTTGTCAGTGGCGATATTTAACGGCGTTTTTGGCTGACCCCATTTATTGGCTGACCCCATTGATATGTAACATATTGTGTTTTATAATCCTATTAATTTCAAACTGATATTTTAGGCACAATACGGGGACTATAGTGAAACTGACTTAAAACAAATTGACGAAGAAGTTAGCAAGCAAGAAAAAATTTGGACAGGACTGCAAAGCTCTTGTAAGACTTTGGAAGAAGGTACTAGTTTTCTGACAGCGCCGCCGAGAGCGGGGGTTTCCCCAGGCCCCCTGCTCAAAAGGAGCCCCAAAGCAACGAAGGCCCTCAACATTTCTTGATACAATATTGCTTAACTGAGAATATAAATCCCAGTTGCGTTATATATAGTGTCGGATAATATGTGTTATTATAATAAAGTGTAATATATATTGTACTGACACCGCTTCTGTGATTATGATGTCCATAGGGGCCCCCTTGGAAGGTTTTGCCCCGCGCAACCTCTCGGCGGCTCTGTTTGCTGATATAAGTGACGCATGCATTACATGATTACATACATGATGAGCTTTCAGCCCAGGCTGAGTTGTTGGCCAGGTTGAATTCTTTCACATGCTCGAGATCACAAGATGAGCCACTTGTGAAATTTTAGCCCCTAAAACTTTGCTGAAATGCTCAAGCCTCGTTTTAATAGAGCTACATATTGCGATTCTTCGTAGAGCTGTGCAAACTCCGGTTATTTTAGCACCGGCTCCGGCAGTCAAAACTCCGGTGTCACAGGAGATTCGCCCCCCCCGCCCCCCCCCCTGGGGGTAACTTATATATAGGTAAATAATAGCTTTATTAGCATGACTATAAGTGTACAGTATTGCTAAAGCGTATAAAAGTTATAACAATATATAGAGAACTATGGTAAACTAGGATTATACAATTTACAAAGTAGTATATGACTGTGCAATAATACTTAATAGACTAACATAACATTAACGTTAATAAGAATAAGAATAAGAAGAAAGAATGTAGACAAGTATAATATTTACAAATAAGGTGGTTATTACAACCTATGCTAACTAGCACTCCTGTTTTCAAGGTATTTAAGCCTTTGTTCAAAACATGAATAAACAAATTTTGACAGTTTAGTTATGATTTCACTATCAGTTGACTTCATTAAGTCAGCTGATAGAGTTTGAGAGTTCAGTTTAATCTCGTTAGATGAGACATTCTCTAAAGAACTTCGGAGGTCTTCACGAGAATGCTCATAGGCTTTGCAAAAGAGTAGGAAATGGGTTTCGTTTTCCACCTCTCCTGAATTACAGATTTCACATAAGCGTTCTTCTCGGGGTGTATTTTGGTATCGCCCGATCTCAATTTGGAGGTTATGGCTGCTAACTCTAAAACGTGAAAGACATTTTCTCTTGTATGGGTCTTTTATAAGTATTAAGTATTTTTCGAGGTTGTGGTCCGTTTTGAATGTTGAATAGAAAGTTAATTTGGATGAATTTTCAAGTTTATGTTTCCAGAATGTCAAGTATTTTTCCTCAAGGGTTTTGGTAATAGCTTCAATATGTTCAGACGTTACGGCTTCCAGACTAGGGATTTCTTCATTTAGGTTTAAATTTTTGATTGTATCCATTGCATTTCCGTAAAAGGAAGTTTTCTGCCTAGAGTAGAGATCTTTCGAGATTAGAAATGCTTGCTTTGCAATGGCTGTTTCGGGAAGTGAGTTTACGTGAGTGATGTATTTGAAGACCCTTTTGAATACATTGATAATAAGAGGGAGTTTTCCAAGCTCAGCTCTGGAAGCAATGTTACTTGCTTTCCTACTGACAGCGAGGTATATTTTACAGAACTTAAGATGGACTTTTTCAATTGGTAACTTGTCCCAATTGTTGAAATCGTTTTTCACGTATGTCCCCCATACTTCAGAGTTGTATAGTAGGATCGGGCTTATAATAGAATCAAATATTTTAATGGCATATTTGGGATTGAGGCGGCTGAAGTTGAGCTGTCTTCTTATACCATATAAAGCATGCAAGGCTTTCTCACTTAGTTGCTTTAGAGCTGAAGTGAAATTGCCATTGTGATTTAGTTTCACTCCTAGGTAACAGTATTCCTGTACGATTGCTATGGTCCGATTTCCAAGATTAAACTTTGGGCTTGCCTTTCTTGTTTTTCGTTTTTCAATAATCATTATTTGTGTTTTCTTCAAATTTATCTCCATGAGCCATTTTTTACTCCAATGGGTAATGCCTTTACTCTTATTGGTAGTGCCTGGGGGTACATGCTAATATGTATGGGTGTGCCTGGGGGTACACAGTCCCCCCCCCCCCCAATCAGCATCAACAAGTACAGTCCACTGAAATTTGATGATTTTTGGCATTTTAAATAAATGTATTTTGCAGTGGTGATAGCAGGGGCCATGCGCGCTTGGATTAGCCTGGATCTACTCTCGCAATTTACAATGCCAATGGTAAAAATATTTAATTTAATTCAATGTCCTGAGAAATTCCACGAGGCGCTAGCCATGATATTTTGCAAACTAGTGAGTTTGGGAAATACAAAGGCAATGTCGGTGAAGCCGGCATGCTCATCAACAATAGCTTTTTTACACTAAGACAAAGGCGATTGTTAAATTTTATTCTTTTGAGCATTCTAGCACGTCATAGTTGTTCAACGATACTTACATCATTGCCACTCACATCATTGGCGTATTATGCTCATTGGGTAGGGTTAGTTCAAAAACTAAGGGGCCCCGACAGTTAGGGGCCCCCACTATCATCTCCCAGAAAATTAGAAAACGTAAAAAATGCAGGTTAAGAATTAATGGGAAATGCAAAATTAAAAATGCTAAATAATAAAGCCTCCATCGACAATGGTAGCTGATTTTTTTATTCCATCTCAAATAAAGCAAAAGTTATTTTTATTAGTGAATAAGTTGTTACATGTGTTGGAGACTGTTCTTGTTATTTATGTAATAACTAAACCTTAAGAATTCGTGCGATTTCATTGGTCGAGAGCCATGATCTATTAGAGGACAGACGCACGGAATTGCGTCATAAGTTTTAATTTAAAATGTCGAAAATATTTGAAAATTCCACTGAATTTATATAATAAATTGAATGAATTCATGCAATTAAATCTATAAACAACAATAAATACCTTGATAAGTGTGCAAAAATCACTCACAAAAGCTAGCAACTCGGCAAATCTCAACTCAGTCATTCAGCTGCGACTTTTTTGTTCTTACCACATATGACGTCATACTGTGTATCTATAACTGAATAGACAACGGGAAAATGTAATCTATTTCTTAAATAGACACGGAATTTTCCAGAACATTCTATAAATATTCAATATAAATATAATATCTCAATCAAACAATGACAACAGTCAACAGGGGCCCCCTCACCAAATATGCCTAAGGACCCCCTCTTCCTCCGTTACATCACTGTTTTCGGTGCTCATATGTGAACTCACTGATTATTGAGTTGTATTTATAGGGTAATTGTTTAAAGATGCGGTAAAGTCCGTTCTGCGCATATATTCTGCGCATCAAAACATTCCGGCCATCAGTGGGGGAGCAACCTTTCGAATGTTGTTAATATTTCGCACCTTCCGAACTTTCTTGAATTGAATCTCTAGTCTGTATTCATTTACAAGCATAACGAACCAGAACAGTGTTAAAAATTCAGTATAATATGTATCTAATCATATTTTACAACTGTAGCAGTGAGTTCAAAATGTAAACAAAGCGTTTGTTTACATTACGGACTTTACATCACCTTTAAAAGAAAGATAAATACTTTTTAGAGGCAAATATACCTGTAAGCACTGCTGGCGCATAGCAAAATATTTTCCGTGCATGTGATATAAATTTCATTCTTCTTTGGCCTATAAAATTATTTTACTATTTATTTATACTGTATTTGGGAATACTGGGGAAAACAGGAGTGGAAAAAATAACAAAACATCGTAAATATAGTCTTTAAAAAGGCTTTGCATTGTTATTCGTTTTTGAAAAAGTATAGAATCTGTACATATATTAATTGCATATAAGTAGCTGTGCCTATTTATTTAACAGGAACGTCGCTATAGGGGGTGGGGGGTGGGGGTGGGGGGTGGGTGTTCCCCCCCCCCCCCAATAATCCAAACGTTGGTCAAAGTTGGTCAAAATGGAACTGTTATTTGCCCAAAGTTAGCCAAAATATAACTGATATATATATTTCCTTAAAATTGAAGGTAAAACTCGAAGTTGCTCAAAGTTATGAAATGGTTCGCAATTGTAACAGTTTTGAAGCTTTTGTTATATTTGCGGTGAAAAAATTGGAGGTCTTGATTATTTTGGTCGAAAAATTTTGAATATGCTTATGTTAGTTCGGAAAAATTTTTTCGACTATGGTTATGTTAGTCTGGAAAACTTTTTTTGGATTCCCCACACGTGTTGTTGAATGCTATTAATGTCTTCTTCCACTACATAACTTCTAGCGCGTTCGAATTCCTAATTTCATTTAAATAATATTTAAAGTTATCTAACTTTGTTTAGGTATTTCAGTTGCTCAAAATAATTAACACTTCATTGAATCTCGCTTAAGCGGGATCATATAAACAGCCCCTAAAAGGGATGGACGAGAGGTAGTTTGCCAGATGGTCCAAAATCGAAATAAGAATTTTCGTTAGTATTAGGGTTAGTGTGGGATTAGGGTTAGGTGTGGGGCGAGGGTAAGGTTCCTATACGGATGAAATAGACTGTTGTGGTTTTTTGAGGTAAAACGAAAAACTATCAAGCTTCAAATTGAAAATAAATTTTATTGAACTTCAAATAAATCAATAAATACATAAAGTAAAGATACGTTTCGGGGCACAGCCCCTTCGTCAGAAACGAGATAAGTTCAAATCCATGTCTTTAAATACCTTCGGCCCAATCCTAATTAACATACACTAATATATATATATATATATATATATATATATATATATATATATATATATATATATATATATATATATATATATATATATATATATATATATACCGGGTGGCCCAAAAAAAGTACTCCTGTTTGATTCGTAATAACATCTAAACAAGTATAGCTTTTAAAGAGAAATAACTTGCATCAAATAGAGGAAGGACTAACTTAGACTTTGATATATTACAGTTGTATTTCACTTAAAAATTCACGGAGATATTAATCTTTAAATTCGGGAGGATATTTCTGGATGTGTCTGAAATATGCAAAAATCAGCGTATCAAATATTAATCAAGATTTGCCCGACTGAAACATGCACTATTACCAGTAAATAAATGACACTTGACAAATTGTTTATTATGAAACAAAGTATTATTATATCTATTAATCCTGCTCTAACCGAGAAATAATCAACTTTGTTTTGAACCCATGAAAAACATAAAAAAATAGGTTATTTAAGAAAAATTGAAGCTCCTGCCTTGCATGGTCTTTCAGTACCTTAAGTTTGCAAAGACCTATTAAATACTTACATAATTTCGAACGTTCATATTTCAGGAAACAATAAGTTAAGACTTACATGTAATATGTCTAAATCTACGCCATATCCCTTACAAACCCTAACGACAATTCGCTGAAATACAATTTACCCTGATATGTCATTAAGCAAACAAACGCTGGAGTTAAAATTTGATACGCCGATTTTCGCTAATTTTAGACACATCCCAAAATATGCTCCCGATTTTGAACATTAATATCTCCGTGAATTTTTAAGTAAAATGCAACTGTAATATATCAAAATCTAAGTTAGTCCTTCCTCTATTTAATGTATATATATATATATATATATATATATATATATATATATATATATATATATATATATATATATATATATATATATATATATATATATATATATATATAGCTTAAGATTTTGGTTTACGAAACACAAACAGTGCTCAATACCATATAGATAGAGCGTAATATAGTTTTCGTTTTACCTCAAAAAACCACAACAGTCTGTTTCATCCGTATAGGAATCATCAGGTGGTGAATAATTTCGAAATTGTAGGTTGCTTTTATGCTGTCGAAAGAATGTGCGGAATGCGTGTAGGCGAAACAATGCTTAGGTGAAACAATGCATGCTTGGGTCATTAGGTTTTGTTAACGACCTTGTTTACTCGAAACCGGTTTTTGTGACGACATTTGCCGAAAATTTCGCTTCTTTTATTGAGTAAATTGTCTTTGTTTATGTCTTTCAAAATGCAAAATTTTTCTTCCAAACATAAATTGCAGCGTTTTGATCCCCCTGTGTACGAAATAGCGTGTTTTAAAATTGACCATTTGATGGTATAATCCTGATTGTTTTCTTTTAATTTCCAAATATGTTTCGAAAGTTCCGTTTTGTTTAAGTCTTTTTTATGACGAAAAGATGAAGTGTGGTTAGCGTAACGTTCCTTAAATGTAGTCGCTGTCATACCAATGTAGTGTTTAGTGTCGTTCGTGTTGTTTGTTGTGACTGTGGCTTTGTAAATAATGTTGTTGGTCATACATTGTTTCGGTAGTGGGCAAGTGTTTTTGTTGTCGCAGTTACAGTTGTCAGTTTCCGTATTCTGTGATTGACTGTTCCTAATTATATGTGCGTTGTGTTTGGTGATTATAGACTTAACGTTGTTCATGCAACTGTAGCTTACTTTTAAAGTGTTTCTGTTAAAAATCTTGTGTAGTTTGTGCTGTAGCGGGAAGTGTTTGTCAATTAAACTTAAGAATTCCCGTCCTATGTTCGTGTTAACACTCTTGCTAAATGGTGGGTTGAACCAAATTATGTTGCGTTGCCTATTCCTACGTGTCCGTTGCGGTGCATTCTCAGTGTACGTAAATTCATGATCAAAGTTACTATGTGTAAGAGCGTTCTGGTAAATAGGTGTGGATTCCTTAAATGTTTGTTCGTCCGATGAGAGAAGTGCAATGCGTTTGTTGATAGCTGTAGGTAATTGTCTTGTAATGCTTGGTGGATGGTTTTCCGTTCATATTTACTTCGGCGGTGATTTTAAGGTCAAATTGCGCGAAAATTTTGTGTAGCTCTTTTCTAGTTTTGTCTAGTAAACGGGCGGATTTGCTTTTTATAATAGCCAAACCATCATCTCTATAAAGTCCGATGTTTTCCTTGCCAAACCTCTTACCTAAGTGATTTAAAATGAAAAGGCCTACCTGCTCACAAATTTCAGCGCCGTCAAAACTACCCATAGTGACGTCAAATAAACTGTTGCTTCCGTTTTTTTTGTCCATAATTTGCCGTTGCCGAAAAGTAGAGATTTTCTTGCATGTTTTATTATTGAAATATCGTTTTCGGTAATAGTAGTCAAATCCGAAGCCCAGGCCAATGCTTCATTTAAAAGTTTTTCGGAAATAGATGGGTAAAAATCCACAATATCAAATGAAATAAAACTGTGCCTGTCTTTATCGTTTATATTGCCAAACCATGAAATTACTTGTTGCGTATTTCTCCATTGATTTGAATTTAGTTTTTGTCTCAAATTGGAATTGATTTTATCTAAAATAACCTTACTTAGTTTTCCGGATTCGCTTTTTGCGGGATTAATTAGTCGGCATTTTGGATTGTTTTCGAAATTTTCTTTGTGATCTTTTAAAGATATAAATGCTTCGCGTTTTTTCATTCGTTCAATTCTGTCGCCAATTCCTAACCTACTCGAAATTTCTTTCAATTCGGAGTCAATTTCATGTATGAAGTCCTCTGATCCATGTTTGTACGTTTTCGTGATGTTATCATGTAAGAGTTCGTTGTATGTGTTCAGTAACGTTTCGTAAATGTTTCTAGTTTTGTCCGCGAAAATGAAAATGTTGGGGGATGAATTAATTTTCTTCAAATCGTTAGCCAAACATGTCTGAAATTGGTCTTTAGGACGGCGGAATTTTACGTTTTCAATTAGTTTTATCAAGTCGTCTTCGAAAGGTTTCAAAAGTGGAATTGAAGGAGGCGATTTGTTAGACGAAAGGCTGAAAAGGTATATATATATATATATATATATATATATATATATATATATATATATATATATATATATATATATATATATATATATATATATATATATATAATTATATATCCCACGCAAGAACATCTCTACTTTTCGGCAACGGCAAATTATGGACAGAAAAAGACGGAAGCAACAGTTTATTTGAAATCACTATGGGTAGTTTCGACGGCGCTGAAATTTGTGAGCTGGTAGGCCTTTTCATTTTAAATCACTTAGGTAAGAGGTTTGGCAAGGAAAACATCGGCCTTTATAGAGATGATGGTTTGGCTATTATAAAAAGCAAATCCGCCCGTTTACTAGACAAAACTAGAAAAGAGCTACACAAAATTTTCGAGCAATTTGACCTTAAAATCACCGCCGAAGTAAATATGAACGTTGTAAATTTTTAGATGTTACTTTCGACCTGATCAACGCAAAACACAAACCATACAGGAAACCCAATGACGATCCATTGTACATCCACAGACACTCAAACCATCCACCAAGCATTACAAGACAATTACCTACAGCTATCAACAAACGCATTGCACTTCTCTCATCGGACGAACAAACATTTAAGGAATTCACATCTATTTACCAGAACGCTCTTACACACAGTAACTTTGATCATGAATTTACGTACACTCAGGATGCACCGCAACGGACACGTAGGAATAGGCAACGCAACATAATTTGGTTCAACCCACCATTTAATAAGAGTGTTAACACGAACATAGGACGGGAATTTTTGAGTTTAATTGACAAACACTTCCCACTACAGCACAAACTACACAAGATTTTTAACAGAAACACTTTAAAAGTAAGCTACAGTTGCATGAACAACGTTAAGTCTATAATCACCAAACACAACGCACATATAATTAGGAACAGTCAATCACAGAATACGGAAACTGACAACTGTAACTGCGACAACAAAAACACTTGCCCACTACCGAAACAATGCATGACCAACAACATTATTTACAAAGCAACAGTCACAACGAACAACACGAACGACACTAACCACTACATTGGTATGACAGCGACTACATTTAAGGAACGTTACGCTAACCACACTTCATCTTTTCGTCATAAAAAAGACTCAAACAAAACGGAACTTTCGAAACATATTTGGAAATTAAAAGAAAACAATCAGGATTATACCATCAAATGGTCAATTTTAAAACACGCTATTTCGTACACAGGGGGATCAAAACGCTGCAATTTATGTTTGGAAGAAAAATTTTGCATTTTGAAAGACATAAACAAAGACAATTTACTCAAAAAAAGAAGCGAAATTTTCGGCAAATGTCGTCACAAAAACCGGTTTCGAGTAAACAAGGTCGTTAACAAAACCTAATGACCCAAGCATGCATTGTTTCACCTAAGCATTGTTTCGCCTACACGCATTCCGAACATTCTTTCAATAGCATAAAAGCAACCTACAATTTCGAAATTATTCACCACCTGATGATTCCTATACGGATGAAACAGACTGTTGTGGTTTTTTGAGGTAAAACGAAAAACTATATTACGCTCTATCTATATGGTATTGAGCACTGTTTGTGTTTCGTAAACCAAAATCTTAAGCTATATATATATATATATATATATATATATATATATATATATATATATATATATATATATATATATATATATATATATATATATATATATATATATAATTTCATAAAGTAATTTCCCGTTTTTAAGAATAAAGAGTGCTCAATACAAGACAATTGTAGAGCATATAATAATAATTTAATATTTTAATACAATTTTTCAATTGAATAAGTTGCTACTGTAAGTTTCATGCAACAAGCAATCATCAACAAGCAATCAGGATGATTGCTTGTTGCAAGAAACTTAAAGTAGCAACTTATTCAATTGAAAAATTGTATTAAAATATTAAATTATTATATATATATATATATATATATATATATATATATATATATATATATATATATATATATATATATATATATATAAAAAAGCTGCGGATGGAGTTGGATTCTACTACACCTGAAAAATGCAAGTAAATCTGCAGCTCTCTGGTGTTACTGCAAACCCTTCTCAATCCACAGCTCTCTGGTATTATTGCAAACCCTTCTCAATCCACAGAATATATAGTTTCGATCAAGCGGAATTTTTTGGTGGTATTTTCGTAAATCTACTGCAAATACTCGCGAAGTTCTTTCATATTTAATCTTCCCGTCATATACGTCGGAAATTAATATTGGCGGATTGAATTGAGTTAATAGCTGAGGAGGTTACTAGAAATACAACAAAAATGCCTGCCGCTTTTGGTAGAATCAAATTACAATCCCATATTTATTGTATGCAGGAATGCAGGTGTAGATCAATTGATTTGAATTGTAGTATTGCACACTCATAAATTTCCCTTTTTATTAATTTTGTAGAGAGGCTTCTCGTCATGGATGCAACAAAAGAAAGTTGGGAAAATGAAGTAGTTGAAAAACTCGTTGAAGTGTTTAAAAACAAGGAAGACGATTTATGCAGAATACTGTTCTTCCTTGATAAAGAAGATACAGCTTACAAAGACAACGTCGATCGACCGTACTCGCCATACTGGAAATCTTTGAAAGCCACAGTGAAGATGGATAAAGCTTTTCGAAAATTTGCCGAACGGCTTTCAGATGAAACAAGAAGAGCAGAAATCGATCCTGAATTTCGAAAGCGCATGAATATAGTTCATGAACAAATGATGTCACATTGTGATGACGCAGTTGGAATAGAAGATTCCCAAAAATTAGATCCTAGCCGACTCTTGAATCGTGATTCTACATCTGCGTCAATCTTTGGTGGCTTGACAAGGGCCTGGAATATTATTCCTCATGAGTCGAAAGTTTCTGTATTGAGTTACTTGGGATCAATGCCGAATAGGTTAGTGATGACTATAGTTGACGATGTCGTAAGTATAGCAAATAAATCGGGAGGCGCAGTCGTAATGGTGGGTCTGGCTGCTGTATACCTCTGCTACAATGCCTGTGTTGATTTGATTCGTTGGTGGAAAGGTGAAATATCAGGAAAACGATTCATAAAAAATTTGCTGGATTCAGGGTTCACAATAGGAGCAGGTATGGCAGGTGGTATTAGTGGAGCTGCTTTGGGATCAGCTGTGGGCCCTATTGGGACTGTAGTCGGAGGTATAGTTGGTGGATGGGTATGCGCAGCCGGAACGGATTACTTGTCTGATTGGTTGACACAAAAGTTGTTTGGGCTACCAAAAGAAGAAGCTCTGGAAAACGCTTATCGACAATTGGGTGTGAAAATGACAGCTTCTAACGCAGAGGTCAACACCGCATTCCGCAAGTTGTGTCTTCAACACCATCCAGACAAAGGAGGAAACCAGGAAGATTTTCTTATCGTTCAGTGTAATATGGGAATAATTAAACTAGCTAGAGGAGATTTTTAATTCTATCTTGATAACTTTAGTTTAGTTGACAAATAAACATTTGTTAGGTGTATACTAGCCAATCCTGGCCAAAAGTCCTTGGGACAACCCAAAATTTTCGCATGTATTTATTGTTTTCTGCAGGAAAGCAGATTTAACGCAAAATATGCTTTTGAACCGAACCCCCCTCCCCTCCCCCGTTCAATGTTGATTTTGGGGGCATCCTTAAGTAAAATTGTAAGAACTTTCAACATTGAGTTGGAGTGGGGGAGGGGAGGGGACTGGGGCGTTGTCTTTAGAATTCAAGGGTGGAAAAGTTTGAGTGTCCCAACACTTTTGTCCAGGATTGTAGCTTGCCATAGATTGTTGCCACTGCCATAAGTCCTGCAAATTAGTTTTTAATTAAAGACAATAACAATTTACTGTTTATATCTGCATGCTATGAATGCATGTAAACGTTAACTTTGGGATTTTGGTTAGCTGTACTTCTCTACTACATTGTAACTGTAAGTGAATACTAATTGTATATGGGCCATTAGTCATTAAAAGTCACATATTTAGAACAATGGCATAGAGTACTGCCTTAACACTGCGGTTCGGTCGCGGTTCGTGCGGTTTGCGGTCGCGGTTCGTGCAATGTACGGTTGCGGTTCGTGCGTTTTTTTCACCGAGCGCAGAAAACTATGGCGTCGTGTTCCGATGTTTTCTGACTACAACGGTTATCATACGCTTTCTAATTACAAGATTTATATTTCAATATTGCGATTATATATGTAGGTCTTTATTATATACTACGTAAGACATGCCGTATAGTATACCGGCACCCGTGATATGAATTGCACTGTACGTTATAGGTAATGTATAGGCTAAAGTTATTTGTCATCATTATCATAAACAGAATTACTGTAATGTTATACTCAATTCGACCGGCAAAAATATGATAGCAAATGTTTCACTATCAAATAATTATAATGTTTTACTGTCAAATAATGTTTTGCTGTAATCCAGCATACACTGCTAACTGTCCTAGTGAAACGGGTTTAGGGGATTGATATGAATTTTGTCCACTTATATATATGTTTAATTTAATTTGAGTGATAAATATTCTCTGATTTTTGTGTGATAATTGACATTGAATGATAATTTCCCTCGCGCAAGCTTTCAGTAGTGTTAAAGTTGCTATATGAGTTTGATACCCGAGTAAAATAAAGTTCATGCGTCATTTAGCTGGATTAAAGGCCTGTGGGCTTCAGATACTACCATGCCGCTACAATTCAAACATACATACCGTATATATAAACAATTATTTCTTAGCAAAGTATTCTTTACCTTTCACAATACTGTTTATTATATACCAATAGTCAAACATAAGTTGCATTTTTCTAGTGTTTTATTGGTCGAGAGCATATCACGTCAGCGTGACGAAATTAGACTGTTTCCCTCGCAACAGCGCCAGAGGGAAACAATACGTCATCGACCGGCAAATAACGAAAAAAAATCACGCGCTCCATCACGTGAAGGTGCGACCTTTGGACATGCCTAGTAATTTAAACGTTCGCTTTAAGCAACTGCAGTGCTTAATTTAATGTTTTAACAATAAAATATTTCATGTATTTACGTTCATTTGTCTTTAAGGAGGCTCCCTACAGTTACGCGAAAGAACATGAACACGGGACAAAATCAAGCACGCGCGCTATGCGTGGGAATTTCCACGCGATTTTCGCGACAAAACAATGAGCGGGCCCTTTAAAAATATTTCAACTTTATTTTGTAAACAACAGCGCTTTGACATACAGTTTTAAAAAACAATATTGGGTAAATGTTGGTATTGGCACTATCAGTGTATGAATCAAATAGGGAACTGGAAAAATTCGGTAAACCGCAATTACCACATTCCCATACGCAATGTGAATTAGCCAGAGCTTCGTATATATGAATGCTCATCTTCATGCGTCGCACGTGGTACCAAACATCACATGAATCACATTCAATTCCACGTTGATTTACCTTAACCGATTTCGAACATATTCCACATGTGTCCTTGATTGGTCCGGGATTTAGTTGCATGTCTCCACAGAGAAATAATAGCGAGATAAAGATCTTAGTCGATAGAATTAATTTAAGTTTCTTTTCGAGTCTCGCTCGCTTCAGTAGCTACTGAAGTTCTGTTGAGCGTGTTGAGTTCCAGTGCGAAGAATTCTTACACTTTTTGTACAGTGTTCGAATAATGTATCCTGCAACATACGAGAGTGGGCCCAGCTCTTCGGGATTTAAAATTATCTCGTCAGCAACCTACAATAATAAAGGCAAATCCGGAAATAGTTGAACATTATTTGAACAAGGGAAACAGACAGTTTCAAAGCAGATTACAGTATACACTGTAGGACAATTTCCAAACCACTGCGGATCCAGACCGATGCCAACGATGCGAATGCATCGGTCAAAATTGAGAAATCATGTTGCTTGAAATAATATATAGACATATTATACTTGGTCAAGCACTCAGTAATAGAATATCTTTGAATCTCTCGAGCTATCAAACCGCAAATATTTGCTTAAACTTGACTCCATGTCAGGAATACACTATTTAGGATGAAATCCAATTTAAATAGTCTCAATATAAACAGTCGAAATTGTCAAAATAAGTCCAATATGCGACGTGCGATCGCAAATGTGTACTTTTTGTTATTTACTTTTTATTTTGCGACACTTAAGCGTCAATAATTTCGCGACAAAATATGTTATTTTTTACCGCATCCTTTGACGTCACAGTAGAAAGCTGATGCATCACCTACGTCACGGTAGATTTGGTCACTGTCGATTTTCAGCCATTTTGCATCAGTGAATGCATCGGTCCCGAGTCCTTTTCCGCGTGAAATCTACTGTCACATTATCAAATCTATTGTTTTAGAGCCCTACGTCACGGTAGATTTGTCCGCTGAGCGATGCATCGCATGTAGATTGCGGGCGCTCGCATCAGTTCACTGATGCAAATTGCAAAATCAAAATCTACTGTGACGTTACGAGGCATTCGATTCATGTCATGGCATGGCGGCAAGGATATGCAAACACTATATACAAATGAGACAAATAATGGGAAGAAATATCTCTCGAAATTGACGGAGAAAACGGAGAACAAATTACCGAATTAATTACCAAGGCTTGGAATCAGGGATGCCGGAAGTTGCTGGGGGCAAGGGGTGCAATTGGTTAACAAGAGAGCATATTCCTTAACAAAAGGGCACTAATGAAAATGAAAGGGCATCTAAAAATTATTTTTGGCGACCTCCCCCCCCTCTCCTCCCCCCCGTCGCCAAAAAATTTTTGGTCAGTGTACCATTTTAGGGGTAAAAAAAATTTTCCGGACATACCACAATTTTCCTAAATACGAAAAAAATTTTCCGGACATACCGAAAAATTTTCCGGAGATGTTATTTTTTCCGGAAATTAAAACATTTTTCCGGAAATAACATATATTGAATTTTTCAAAAATGCCCTTTGCGCAAAAAATGCAATTTTAATGAAAATTTTTCACGCAAAAAGGGCACTTTGTGCACCCGTTGCACCCGTATTCTGCACCCGTACTGCACCCACAAAGTTGAAAAAGCAAAAGGCAAGGGGTGCAATTGCACCCGCTGCACCCGTGGTTCCGGCATCCCTGCTTGGAATGAATCTAATCTTTCATGTGAGTACAAGAATTGAAGTATTGTGAGATGCCCACTATGTGAAACTCGAACTGAGGGCTCTAACGGTAAGTGAAATTTATCTATATTTTACATTGTAGTTCATTGTTCAGTTCAAGAAGTGTATAAAGTGGAAAATGGGCTCCACAGTTAATGCAGATTTGTTTGTATTAACATAATAATTAAAGTTTGTGTCTATTTATAAATACTATTGCTTATACCAGCAAGGGGGGGGGGGTGGGGGGATGAGGTAGTTTGACATTTTACAGTCTTTACCGAGTAAGAGAGGTTTGCTTGTCTGGAGGCAAACCAGCCCCAATACCAAACTTGACAGCTTGCTTTATTGAGGCAAATTTCATCTCTGTTTACATGGGATTATAACCTGTGCCCAGACCTTCATTTTTCTCACAGCTGGCGGGCAAAGAAAAATGAAGACCTGATACACATGTTATTAAACGTTTGTGTCCTACAGCTGCCTTTATGGTTGTAACTCTGAATGGCTATTTCTAGCATGAGTATTCATGCCATATTTAATGTATTTTTTTTATATTTTGGTTAATTAATGCTATAAATAATTAAATAATTATAGATCGATTTAGTGATTGTAACTATATTTAGCTTGTTGTTAAATTATGTGAAATTGACATTTCTCCTGGCACATTTTGATTGGATACCTGTACTAAAAATAAAACTATGGTGTGGGTCAAGACTTGCATCAGGCTCTGTATGTAATTACAGTGCATAATAATATTGCAGGTTAATATCAATGAGATTTCTAATAGTGATGCAATATTGGTTACAAAACTAAGGGGGAGTTTACATTGAAAGGTAATTGGTTCAAGTTGCAAGTTCCAGTGGTATCTCCTATTACATTTCATTTTCATTTTATATGGAAATGAGCTGGCATGCCTCATGACAAGAGTCTAATTGCTTTGCATTGCCTGAGTTATTGGGGAATTACTGTACACTGGATATTTTGCAAACAAAGATGATTACCTGGGCTTGCTCGCCTACCATAGTTGAGTATATATGCTTTGTCTGTGCAAATATAATTTGATATAAGCTGTATATGTCATTTTCCTGACAGATTTTAATCTTAGAATGATAAAATGATGGACGGTATAAATACTGTATGTAATTGTAACTGGTGTATATAGGATATAATTATGAAATTTGCTCACAAAAGTGGGATAGTTTGGAAAATATATTTAATTAAATTATATATTTGTAGTGCTAATTGTCCCAATACTATATACCCTGAGGATTACCATTGATAAGTGTATGGATATATTTGACAAAGATGTGCATTTATATAATAACACAGGGAAAATATTCATCAATACTACTGTGCAGCCTTTCTACATTGACAACATCTTAAAAGAATACTATATTAATATTAGTTGAAAGGCAGGCAAAAGGGAACAGATAGAAGACATATTCAATTATGTCATGGTATATTGTTTATCATAATGATTGTACAGTTTGGTAGGTTCATTTGACAAACAATTTCCAACTAAGATAGTTCATTAAATCAATTTACACACAGTCTCTATTGATTTAAAATTTGTGGTCGTGTGTACCTAGTTATACTAATAGAATTTTAAACCCAGAGCTTGTTGTGTGTTAGTTTACTGGTTTCCTGGTCACAGGGCAATATTCTCAGTATTCAGAGTGTGGGCTATTCACCATGCAGTTCATGTCAAAGGCAGCTAGGGGTGAATGAATTTAATGAAATCGACCAACTGATGTAAACCACACTGTCCATACAGAGTAAGATTAGCAGCATAAGACAGAGTTGTATATAAATAAGTTTACCCACTAGAGCACAAAATATCTTTATGCACCATTCTAATGCTAGAAGATTTTACTCATGGAACATTGGAAATTAGTGGAAACTAATAATGGAAGGTGGTTAAAAAACAACACAATAACACTGCCTTCTGAGTCCAGCAATGCAACTAGTGGATCACACTGTATACACCTTTATTACACGCATGTGTGTATTTGCGTTGCTCGTGATTTTTGCCGAAATATTTTTCAATAGAAAAGTTAAGGCTACAAGAAGCACAGTACTGACTATTTTTGAATAGAGACTTATGTACCACTGCTGCTATTACACTTGTACAAGCAAATATTGTTTTCTTATATAGAGAAATTATGTTGTTTTTACGATATAGGTTCAAGTTTTTTACGTGCTTTCCAAAAATGCAGCAAATAATTTTGTGACTCTGATGTATGAATTGGAACAAAAGAGTTCGCTCAGAACGCAGCAAATCGCATTTCCGAGGTCCTAGATTTCAAAATTTCCCCGGGGAGGATACCCCCGGACCACCCTACAAATGCGAGGTCTTAGGCATCAGTCACCTCAGAAACTGGATCCGCCCCTGTATCAATGGCCTGGGAACTGTAAGTAGCTGGGTAAAACCATTTTATAAATGCAATGCGCAACATAAGAGGTAGGGTCTAGGATTTGCAATCCTGATAAACGCGCCCAAATACAGTATAATATGTAGTTACTGGCCGATTACATTGAGAACTTTCAACCCCAGGGTTGAACTCAGTCCTGTTAACCGGGTTGGAATTTTTTTGTGATTACATAGATGATATCAACCCCGGGGTTGAAACGCTATACTATAGGTTCTTGGCATTGATTCCCGGAGGTAAAAAAGCCTTCATTTTGTTTTCTTGTAATAATTAGTCACTACCACGCATGATCGAATAACTCATCATAATTTCAGCCCTGGGTTGAAACGGTTACATAACACAATTTTCAACCTCGGGCTGAGTTCAACCCTGGGGTTCAAATTTAAACCCTGCTAGCTGAAGCAGGGTTGAAATATCAATCCCGGGGTTGAAAATGCTCAATGTAATCGGCCCCTTAGTTATACTGTATATATACAATAATATTTTAAGTTTTAAACCTAGACTATTCAAAATAATCACCTCTTCTCCTGTAGCATTACTAGTAGCATCCTTGTAATGACCAACTAACTCCTGAGGAATTAAAGTTTAATACGAAATTGATAGCCTTCTGATATTTGCATGAAGGGAAGAAAATCTTCCATTTACTGTATATCCCCTTATAGAATGTGACTTATAATGCATCTTGGTTGCGTTTTCGACAAAGGTCGCTGAAGATTGTTCTGACCGGAAAGCAAGAAATTCCATACTCGGTTTTACACTCTATGTGCCGATTAAAATCGTTTCCTCATAATTTTTTTCCTCGCGCAATTTGTCAACAATTTCCTTGAAGAACGTTTCCAAAAAAGCTATTAAGCTAGTCCACTGTTGGCATGTAATTATCGCACTGGAAACTTATAGTCCGTCCTACCTATACGAAAAAATGTCAAGGATGTTAATTATGGGGCTAAAAATCCCATATAACGCTCAGAAACATATATTACTAGAAAATACATGCATGCAGAAACCCTCGCCTTGCTGACAAAACATTATGTTTCCTAAATATGAAGAATTGAAAGTAGTTGTCATGGTAACACGATAATTTTAAGAATACTTTTAAAATTGAAAAATCCCCCCAAAATATCATTTTTAATAACAAAATTATCAATTTCCCAATCATATATATGCTAGGTATGTTATTATACGTAATATAATCTTCAATTTAATGTAAAATTCAACCACAAACGCTTCGCAAAACGCTTTAAAATGTTCTTAAAACTAAACGGCCTTTTATCGAATTATCGGTAAACATTGACATTGTCATTGAGTTTGATTGAAATAAACTGATTTCAAATTCTCGCATGAAAATAACTCTGCTTTCCTCTTTATATATTTAAATACTTTAATATACAAAAAGAACGGCCGGTAATTAATAAAACTACACTGAAATTATATGCTGTCTTTTTTCATTTATATGCGCAATGATAGTATCAGTTCGATATAGCATTTCCCACCACTATCAGTTACAAATATATAATTCAAATTACAAAACAAATAATACAGTACATCAATATTTAAAACAAACTTACCTTCATTTTATATAACGTCGGCGACTTTGCTCTATTCTTTTAGACGTTTTTGTTGCATGCCATATATGGCATGCAACTTTCATATAGCTCTAAAGTTCGTGTCTCGGTGGCGGTGATGAGCGGTGAGCGGTGAGCGAACCAGTCACGTGGCAGATTCGTATAATACGACAGATACCGAGTTTTTCCGACGAGCTTTTCATGCTGGTTAGTTTCGTCGAGTTCGCCGAAAACTTAGTAATTTTAATACATAATTGAGCGCCTTAGAAAAGTTAAATCGAGGTAGCCAGGTAGGTAAAGCTTTACTGTTTTTAACTTACCTTATATTCTGTTATTTGTTGTGATTTTGGAGCCGTTGTGCTCGCACTGCAGATTAATATTCACTGAGGCGTTTATATTTTATATATATCAAGCCCAATATATGCTATCAAAATACTCGATTTTTATATACTCAAACTGAAACGTGGCCATTGTGCTTGCACTGATTATATTGTGCACAAAGCTTCAAAACTACAGCACATTTTGTAAATAACATGAAATATAAATATCAAACAAAATTTGAATTATAAATAGTAGGCTAATACTATTGAAATTCAATACAACGAAGTAGCAACCATTGTGAAGTACGCATACGGTTCAACATGATATTCAACATGACATTCGATGTAGTGTAAGTTAACTCATATAAATCACTCAAACGTCAAAATGATAAATAATCATTTTCAATCTATTATAGTAATTCACCGTTTCCACGGGTTTTTATACCTTTAATTATAAAAAGTTACAATAAAGCTAAATTGTAAAGGAAATCTAACAGTCAATCGCTTTCGATAAAACCTTGACCCACTTTGACCTTGTTAATGTTATTATTACCGTCGCTTGCAACTAACTATTAACGGTCGCTTGTAAAAACATTGCCTGTTCGCATGTTTCTGCTGGAGTCTGCACCGTTGGCTAATTCGCGTAAGAATCTTAAGTTTTCTTATTTTGACGTAATAGCTATTTAGCTATTTTTCAATAAATATATTGATATTAAACTTATTGAATCAATATTTTAAGTTTAACACCAGCGCTATAGCGCATAAGCGCTATAGCGCATCATAAGCGCTATAGCGCATCATAAGCGCTATAGCGCATCATAAGCGCTATAGCGCATCATAAGTTTTAGCAACCTGATACTCAGGGTTTTCACTTATAGCGGAAGTAAAAACTCTGAGTGGAAGTAAAAACCCTGAGTATCAGGTTGAAGTTTCAGATAGCCTGAATACAGACCTTTAATTCGTTTTGCTTGCCCTAAAATTTGTGGGTGGGAGGCCGAAAATAAAGGTCTGATGAAAATTATGTCAAAACGCTCTACCGCCCACTTTGCATTTTGCAATAATTAACGATGATGATTGACATATTTACATGTAACAATGAAACATGTTACAACGAAAGTTGTCGATTCACTTATTGAAAGTTTGTAAACAAAGTAAGAGTCTGTATTACAGATGTTTGAATAAATATTAAAAATATTGGTAACCCCATGCAGTATGTTGCTTTTATGTACTCTTACCCCTTGCACTCAAATAGTTACAGCTAGTAATAATACAACATTTTCAACACATAATTTCTATAAATGCAATAAAATCGGCGTACGCAAATTTGGCAATTGCCATGTCCCATTGTTGAATTGAATCCAAACAGGACCGAACTCTTACGATTTATACATTTTGAAATCGCTATACAATGCTATAATCTAAAAATATTTTGTACGTGCTATGTTATCGAAATGCAAATTTAAACACACTATTGCACTGACACATAGGCCTATGTGTATAATTGTATCAGTTTTATTATGATTATCACAAAACGTAAATAGTGTAAAAATTATTGTATTATAGGCCTATATTACAACGGAATGACACAACGCTGAAGTATTTGACAAGTCTGCTCTACTCTCGCTCTGGTTTTAATTTTAGACGGTAGATACTGTTAGCTATTTATCGTTCGGCTTCACAAAATATTTAGAATATTACACTATATGCATAGTATATGCGTTGAGAATACAGTTGAAATATATTCTGATATTTTCAAATCTTTTCATGTTTAGCGACCAACCAATCACAACCCATTTCCATGTGAATTAGCCAATCAGCTATTCCGACCACCAGGCGGTCAGATTTCACAGCGTTTTGACATGATTTTCATCAGACCTTCGTTTTGCTCCTCCCACTCGCGAATTTTAGGGAGAGCAAAACGAAGGTCTGTATTCAGGCTAAGTTTCAGATGGCATGCAACATGTACGCACTGCGTACCTATTTTTTGACTCTCAGAAAGGTTTCGAAATTTAGAAAATCTTGCAAAAATACAACTTGCAAGAAATGTTTGTCTCCTTATCCCATACCTGTGTTAAAAGCGGCTTTCTGATTGGTTTAGAGCAGGTTAGCTTGTCGTCGAGCTCACCTGCTTTTTTCCCGAGCTCACCTGCTTTTTTCCCGAACTCACCTGCTTATAAACCAATCAGAGTCGCCCATATATGATGATGTTTTGTTTTAGCAGCGCGAAATCCTGCTGCAGGGGAGTGCAAGCAAGAGCAAGGAAAATAATATATAGTATTAAATATGAAAAGAACAAAGCGTTTTGAAGCTATATCCGACGAACAATTAAAACAAAGACAGCATAATCTTGAAAACAAAAATACAACAGACAATGAAAAGAAAGCAGAACGTTTATTCAAGCAATATCTTGCAGAAATTGGCGAAGATTTAAATTTTTGCGAGTTCAGCGAGGAAAAACTTGATAAACATCTTGCCATGTTTTGGTTCGCTGCCAGAACAAAGAATGGGCAAAAATATAAAATTGGATCTCTTGAAACTACCAGATACAGTTTGAACAGAGTTCTGAAACGTTATGGTCACAAATTCGATATAACAAAGAGGGAATGCACGGCATTTACTGCGAGCATCAAAGCCTATGAAGATGCAACGACTGAACTGAAACAAGAAGGAAAGGGATTCACCAAGAATCACGCTGCTGTTAGCCCTGAAGGTAAAATATAGCAAGAAATTATAATTACTACATTTATGTAAACGTTGTGCATTCCTTTTTATATGCAACAACACAAATTCCCTCAATCCTAATTTCAAACTTTGATATTACTTCAGACTTGTACGACATATATCATAGTCGACATCTTGACCCTGATGCAGGACCAAGAGCTCTTCAAAACAAGGTTCAGTGGGACATACGATTCTCTTTTGCACGCAGAGGATCAGAGAACATCTACAATATGACGAAGACAACATTTACCATCAAAATGGATGAAAAGACAGGTATGCAGTATGTTGTAAAAGTTGAAGACGAAGCTACCAAAAACCACAAGCAAAACGAACATGACATTGTAACTGGCTATATGCCTACTATAAACGATGACAAGTACTGCCCAGTAAAATGCTTTATTAAATACACTCAAGCCCTTCACCCAGACTCTGAAAAGTTGTGGCAGACCCCTAAATACAATGTATTTCCCACTAATGGCCAAGAGATATGGTATGGCCCAGGAAATGTTGGCCACAACAAACTGGACAAGTTCATGTATAACCTTGCAAAAAACTGTACATTGAAAGACAAAGGCTACACTAACCACAGCCTTCGAGCATCTGGAGTAACAACCTTGAAACGCAACGACTATAATGATAAGCAAATCATGTCCGTTACCGGCCACAGAAGCAGTGCAAGTTTGAACATATATCAGAAAGTTGCATCAGATGAAAAACTTAGAATGGGTTTAACACTTGGCTATGCACTTACTGGAGATCCTAGCTGTCTGACGAAAGAAAACGAGGTAGCCTGTGTTTACCAGCAGCATCCTCATGACAACCACCCCAAACAATCATCCAATGCAACCCACCTTTCTTTCCGTACCACTGGCACTGGAAACCAAATTGTGCCTCTTCACAAGCGACAAGCTCCCCGTTTCACAGAAACTGCAACAATTACCAAACGACCATGTCTGCACAATCTCCAGAGAGCAAACTCTTCAAGTTCTATAACAGCTAAGCAGTCTTTAACATATGATGACTCAATGTTCGAAGAAAACAATGCAGTTAGCGATGCAGAGTTGCTGAAAGCAGTAAATGAGTATGAAGAAGCTACAATATCAGAGAATGTTCAATTCATGCAGTCATCTCAGACTGACTCAAACAAAATACAGTGCATTTCCAGGCAAATATTGAAGAAGATGAGCCCACCTACATTCAGTAATTGCAAAATTGAAGGTGGAATTATTATTAACATTCATAAAGATTGAGAACTTGACTGCAGTAGTGACTTGTGTTGAATGTTGAAAATGACATTTTTGCAGTAAAACATTTTAATATTTATGATCTTAATACTGTTATATAATAACATGACTGTTGATATGATATTTTATTAATGCTAATTTAATTAACTTCTAATAGTTGTATAATGTTGTTGCTTATGTTGATGTATCATTTCATTAATGTTAATTTAATATGAATATTTCACTATTGTTGCTCTTCTAAGATATTGTATGTTATGATACTGATAAATTATTAATTATATTTATACAAATGGTGGGTGATGCCAATAATTTTGTTCTGTTTTAAGCTTAATTAAATTTGCTTTTCTATATCTAAAAAATGCATGGTGCCACCTTAAGTAAAAAATAACAATAACAAATATGGCGGACAAGATTTAGCCGATAAACCTAAACTTTAAAGAACTTTTTTCGGTGACTAACCTACTGAGACTGAAGAAAAACCAAAGAAAATAATGCAATAAAGGTAATCTAGAAGTAGATAAAGAAGTATGAAGAGCCCAGTGGTTTTTTTGGCCGGGAAAATGTTGACAAAACATCGACGAATATATCGCGAAGAGCTAGTAGCTACAAATGTGTGTATGGGATAAAAACCAAACGTACTTGCAGGTTCGGTGAGTCCGGGATTGGACGCACCTCGGGTGGCTGGAAGTGTT
>CACRXK020004558.1:5759-31158 GCA_902702795.2 Paramuricea clavata | reverse complement strand
AGAGGTCCAGCGATAACGCATAACGGATTAATTCAATTTATTTTGTACGCATATATAAAACTATATAAACTCTATGGAATGTGTATGGAACAATTGAGAAAAAGCAACTATATTTGGCTCCAAAGGTTCAATTCCAACCAGCAAGGCATCATTTCTTACCGCAGCAGTTGATACTGTAAATGACAGCGTTGTCGAGACCCAGGCCTTTCTCTGGATTAATGGGATCTGCGGTCTTCTTCATTGTTAACAGTCCAGTTGGTTTGGAAATTTCGTCGGTCTCCGCCACTGTCTGATCTCCCTTGCCAGCTTTGGGTTCCCTAGAGCCAGACTGAAAAACAGGAGTGTACTTCGGTAATTTTTGTACGACGATCAAAATTGCACCAGTCTGAAGCCAGGACCAGTGCAATTTGAGGTCTTTGAAAAATTCATGAGTGTCTGTTGTTCGAAACTGGGCGAGAAAACCACACCGTGAATTACTTATTGATAATATGTAATAGATCATAAGTATTATGTGGCCAAAATTGGCACTGTAATATTTTAATATTAATGCAGTATTTTAAAAAATTACTTCAAGAAGTTGTTTATCATCAAGAAGGTCCTCGGGATCATCATAGTGAAGATTTGGCGTTGTCACCAACATTTCACCAACAATACCAAATAATTGAGGATAGAACAGTGCCTGGAATAGAAAGTTCCTTATATGTAAACCTATATGGTATATACAGCTAATTAATTAGTGTTGAACTAATGAGAGAGTGTTATAAAACAGGCACTCCTGTGGAATCCGTAGGGCTCACAGTTGGACTTGAAATATTACATCAAATACTGATCCAATAACATCCAACAACAAAAGTTTACCATAGGTGCTTGCATGACTTCGTCTCCAAGTTTCAACTCGTACAACAAAGGCCTGACGCCAGGACGATGCACTTGAAATTCGTGAATCTGACCTGCCGGAATATCCTGCAGCATAAAGATTAGATTACCCTGTGGTTTTGCTATATAATATGGCTGGGAGTGCGACCTCTGGCACTGTGTTTATTGCCAGTCAATCTAGGGCTGAATTTCAACCCGGTTAACTGACATGAAATTGTTTCTCGACCACATGGCAAAGTTTAGCCTGGGATGAGTTAGAATTCCAGTTCAAACCCGAGGTGAAATCTCAGCCCGGGCTGAAATACCCTGGGTGCCAGAGCCTCTTGTGATAGAAGTGAGGACACGATGAGCGTTGGTTAACCAATGAAAAGACTCGCATAAATTTAGACCAATCACAAACAGAGTTCAAATATTGAACTCACCAAAGTGAGGCTGGATGCTCGTGTGACCAGAGCCTCCTCACTTCTATCACAAGAGGCTCTGGCACCCAGGGTAGAGCTGAAACGATCAAGTCTCAAAATGGAAACTATTCCGCTTCGTCGAAGAATTTAAAATGTCGTTCATGTCTATTATTTGACTTCTGCGAGACTGTTGGTCGCATTTAAAAATAGATCAGACAGAAACAAAGCCACTTATTTGCTTGTTTTCAGCCCGGCAACCGGGATGAAATTTTCAGCCCGAGTGGCTTCAACCGGGCTCAAAAATTCAGCCCAGGCTGAGATTTCTGTCATGTAATCGTTTGCTGTGTTTTAATAGGATTTTATCCCTAGGCCGGGCTGAAATTTCAGGAAACTCAGTCCCGGTTGAAAACTCTCCATGTAATCAGCCTCTAACACCCGTAACACGGGCTGCGTAGCTTACCTGGTTCAAATGGCAAAATGTTTCCTTCAGTTCTTTAAGTAAATATACATCTAATTTATCATTGTATGGATTACACTCCTTGTACGGAAAATTCATCTGTAAGTGGAAAGTTAAATCTTTGTTAACATGCCTTTTCTCAATACGATTCAGAAATACAGTATTAATATACCTTTCGCAACAGCCAAAAGAAACATCTTGTAATATCATTTCCACCATAATGCAGGATCAGCCTTCATGGAAGTCAAGATTGTAAAACAATTTAGTCAAATACCAGATGAATTTATCTGTCAAAGAGGACTGGTGCGAACTTGATGGATAACCAAAGAATCTGCCCATCCCTTTTGCCCAGTCAAAACGCGACGCAATGTGCCTTTTTAATTTCACTTTTGAACATCAAGTGTTACTTGTCAGGAAAAGAATACCTGTGGCGGACACTGGGGTGAGGGGGCACTGGACAGCCGGCCCCTCCAATAATTTCGAAGCCTTTGAATGAGAGCCGAATAACTGTGTAACAAAGCTGCAACAGTAACTTTACAACAATGAAAGCATTGTTAAGCTATAAATGAAGCTATATGTTACATGAAATTTAAAACAAAAAAGTTTAAAGAATTGAGACTTCCAACAACAAAGGGTGGTAATATTGTGGCAACCTAAATTGCCCCATGAAGTAGTACTATCATTCTTAAGGGGTTAACCGAAAATTTACCCATGTCTTTTGATAATCCATGAGGCAGATCTGCAAGTGCCCTACTGCGTCTTCCTTTCTTATTCTACTAGTACTCTGTTAAAATGGTCATTTTACTCGTGGGCGACACTGCCATGTGCAGTAATGGCACTGCAATGAAACACCACAAATCTTCACATACCTTGACGATGGTATCGTTAATCCATCTTCAATGCAACTAATGTGAGTTTTTTCATGACCAACATCTACAATGCAGCCACAACTTATCCCACACCCAAACGAAGAACTGACAGACTCCTATATGCATAAATGTTAAGAGAGAGGATGAAGACTATGCCGTCTCATGACGACTCTCATCTGAATGTACAAGACCTATCATTCCATACCAGTTGAATGATGGCAGAGGAAAATCCAAGTCTGCATAGTAAGATGTTCAACATTTCCTTCACATGTTGTCTGTTGAAAGTATCTGGAACTACAAGTACAGCTCTGTGGAACTATCGAGAAGAAAAGAACAAATGCATTGAAGAAAGTGGTTGATGGATGAAACTACTTGAAAACGTAGAAAATTCTTCGACTGCTTCGTTGTGGAAGTAAGTGGATCCTTATCAATGGAACCGACACTCGATAATTATCTAGCATTAATCATAACATTAATAAAGATTACGTACCTGTAGACTTGGTATGGGTATATCAAGATATGTTTTAATACCATATGCCCAGATAGCTTCTAAGTCAGCACATACTGAAGTCAATGATCCCCCAACACCTGAATGCAGGTTTAAACTGCCTCCTTTCATTGGCCAGTGTAATGTGTATGGATCATTGTCATTTATATACATTGCCTTGAATTTAGATAAAGTATAGGTTTATATTTTATTTGCTACACTAAACAAACTTTATTGGGGATACCTGGATAGGGTCACAGGATCAACATTATAGCTATAATCAGCTAAATACAATCTAAAACTGCATACGTAAAAATCTAACAATTTGTCAACAAGATGTGCTCGCAATAGGCTTGTATAACAAGCTTGTCAACAAGTTGTAACAATGCTGTAATTTTATCACGTTGCTACAAGGTTGTCACTCGCAACTTGTTAACAAGTTGTTGAATTGCAGGGCGATAACAAGTTGTTGGAAGAACAACTTGTAACAAGTCTGTTGAGCTTAACAACCTTGTAGCAAATTGTCAACAAGCCGTTGACAAAACAAGCTGGGAACAAGCAGTGCGAACACATCTTGTCAACAAGATGTATTCGCAACAGGCTTGTGGCAAGCTTGTCAACAAGTTGTAACAATGCTGTTATTTTATCAAGTTGCTACAAGGTTGTCACTCACAACTTGTTAACAAGTTGTTGAATTGCAGGGCGATAACAAGTTGTTGGAACAACTTGTAACAAGTCTGTTGAGCTTAACAACCTTGTAGTACGTTGCCAACAAGCAGTGCGAACACATCCTGTTGACAAGTTGTTGGATTGCAGAATGATAACAATTAACAAGTTGTTGGAAGAACAAGTTGTTGGAAGAACAACTTGTAACATGTCTGTTGAGCTCAACAACCTTACAGAAAATTGTCAACAAGCTGTTGACAACAAGCTGGGAACAAGCAGTGCGAACATGGGCGTACCGGAAGGAAAAAATCAGGGGGCGGAAAGAAATTTGCCCGACTTTTCGGTATTGTGCCCGACTATTACCAAAAAAAATTTTTCCGGAAAAATTTTTTTGGCGACTCCCCCCCCCCCCTGTCGCCAAAAAATTTTCGGTCAGTGTACCATTTTAGGGGTCAAAAAATTTTCCGGACATACTCAACATTTTTCGCAACATCACACAAATTTTCCAAACAACACAAATTTGACAAAAAAATTTACAGAATTTGTCCCATTTATTTTTATAACAAACCAAAATTGCCCGACTGTTGATCAAATATTGCCCGACTGCCAAACAAACTGGGGGGCTACCGCCCCCCCCCCCCCCCCCCCGCCCGGTACGCATATGAGTGCGAACACATCCTGATTGCTACAAGTCTGCTGCAGGTTTGTTACAACTTGTACGTTTTTACATGTGTAAACTAAAAGGTTTCATTGCGTACTTTCTGGCGCATAAGCCATATCATATAAAGCCCCATACAGACGAGCAAGTTTCCTTGACAAGTTCACCTTCTCGTGTAAATTGGGAGCTCTGAATTCCACCGTTCATTATTGAACCTCACCTGTTCACCAATAATAAAGGACGGACTCTCACTGATGTCTGTCCACTGGTTGTGCGAGACCTCATCATCTAGTTCAGTGGCTTCAGATTCTGCATTAAATGACACAACCTTGTGGAAACGAAAATGCCGAAAACTTAACATTTTGCGTAAACAAGATCGGGGCATAAACTGATAAACAAAATTAGAAACACGTTTTTCCCTGCTCACTAACCTGTTCTTGTAACTGTTGGTGTTTTTTCGGTTTTTTCGTCAGAATGCCTTGTTCAACAATACTCAATGCTAACTCTCGCTGAGTCTCGCTCTCTTTCTGCTAATAGTTGAATAACAACAAGGGTCACAAATGACTCCCATTTTGAAAATATTACAAGTCCGAAAAGTGCATGCATTTCCCGCTATTTGTCACAATAATTTTGTTTATTATACATTGTAGTTGGTAAAAGCAATTTGATTGGCTTAGAGCGTACAGTTAAATCGCGCAATCACGCAACCTACAGAAAATTCAGTTATCTGCTAGCAGATAACTCAGTTATCTGCTAGCAGATAACTGAATTTTGTGTAGGTTGCGTGAAATTGAATGAGTGTACATTTCAAATGAGTGTACATTTCAATTTTCAAATGAATGTACATTTCATAATTGTAATGTTTACTTTAACAAGTAAATATTTTAATACGTTAACATCTTAACGATAATATGTTTCTTCTATATTTGTAATTAATTTAACTGTTGGACTTCCGGAGACTTGTTTATAGAAACGTTTTACTTGAACAGCTTTGCCAGAAATCATATTGAATCATATAGTATTAAAATACTATGTTTATTATTTTCAAATGTATAATAAAACAATTATTGAATTCGGTTTTTGCGATATGCAAAATTATCAAGGTCTCGGTAAGCGTTATCAACCTCGCCTTCGGCTCGGCTGATAACGCTTACCTCGACCTTGATAATTCCGCATATCACAAAAACCTCATCCAATAATTGTTAATTAAATATGATTTTTGCCTTTTGGTATGTGTAATATTTAGGTCATTCGAAGAAGAAGTGTAATAACTAATATTATATATCCTTATAATAAAAAAATCCCATCTTAGATTGTTGATGCATGTACTATATTTAACATGAGCAGCAGTGTTTTATCACTCCGAGATATAAAGATACGAGGCGAACTGCGAAGCCGAGTATCTTTAGGTCTGATAAAACACGCACTGCGAATGTTTTAAATTGCCTCAAAAACGATCGTTGTAGTAAGTTCATTGGCGAAGTAATTTTCAAAAAATACGTTGTGTCAAATCAAAGTTAAAGTTTATGTAAATCAAGGGAAATCTCTATCACATATACAGTAAAGATACGACACACTTATGCATGATGATTTTTCTTTGTGCTTTCCTCATGAATTAAGTTTTTGAAGTACTATATGTTACAGCTTTTTTACAGAGAATGAAGCAAAGCATAAGCATTTTGGTTTATACATACATGCAAACCTGGTCTGGCAAAAAAGCTATCAGGTTTCTTCTGGAGCGTACAAGATGCAGGGCGTTTCCATGCAATGACATGGGGCATGCTCTGTGGAGCATGATCTGTGGCACGGCCAAGCCATAACGTTGTCGAGCCAGGGTGCAAGATGATTATTGTGGTGGCATTAACAGGCTGATATGTCTAGGAAAATAACAAAACTAAATTGCTGCAAAATCTGTTAGAATTAAGCTGAAGGCCTATTTTCACTTGAAGAAAATTTTCCGCGGGACGAAAAATTTGTAAAATGTTCGCAACAGGCTTGTAGCAAGCTTGCAGTCAACAAGTTGTAACAATGCTGTTAGTTTGTCAAGTTGCTGGTATCTCTTGTCGGATTTAGAAAAAGTCAACATTTTTCTTCATGGTTCTACGAATTTGGATATATTAGATAATCTGAATCTTTTTATGTTTGTTCAACAATATATAAAGGAAACCAAACGTTTCCTTCAATAGTCGAATATGTGTTAATCTGACTGATAAGGGAACCAGTTGTTCAACTTTCCGAGTGTGATAATTTTTTTATCAGTGTAAAAATGTGTAGCGTGAGCCCCGTAGATGAGCTTCATGCTCTTGGGCAAACGCTAATGAAAATAAATATGTTTAAACAACAAACAAAAAAAAACCAAGTTGTTGCCTGTTGGAACAACAGGTCTGCTGTTGAGCTCAACAACCTTGTAGCAAATGGTTAATTGTCAACAAGCTGTTGACAACTTGTCAACAAGCTGGGAACAGGCAGTGCAAACACATCCTGTTGACAAGTTGTTGGAACAGCATAATGCCACAGCTAAGAAAGAATTATAGGCTTCCAGTTAGACCTAAGTCACTGGAACCATGTTCTCATGTAACACCCTAGATGGTACTCTGTATTTGTTGCACTACAGCATTTGGATGCAAGGGCATCAATCCTGGAGGGGAGGGGGGCGTCCCTCTCACTTTTTGGACATTCGTAATATAATCCATAATATATATTGCATCCACTGGTCAACTTTGTCCCCCCCCCTCACTTTTTGGAATGGATTGTTGCTTTTGTTTGGATGGGTTAGTAGATGGAAATTTCCATTAAAAAAGTAATTTTAGGCCCTCTGGCAGGAAGCGAACCTGTGTTTCTGCTTTGCCACTCTGACCAATGACCATGAGTACAGCATTTGCATATACTGCAGTACAGACAGCATTGTAGCTATAACAAATGACCGGCAGTCATTATATAGCCTGAAAACAGACCTATGTGCGGGCGATAGTTATTATATTTAAGGGCAATAGTTATAAAATGATAACTAAGGGCGATAGTTATTATATTTAGTAAATACTAATATAAAATGTGCTTTTTACAGATGCTTTCAACAAGCTTCACATTAGCTTGGCAGGTAAGGCATGTGACTATTACATTCTGTGTGGTGGTTCAAGCCTGCTTTGGGTTGTTATTTTTATATTTCAATTAACTGTTTTACTTAAAAATTGTTTAATTTTTTCTTGACCAATTTTAAGTTTGGGGTTGGAATAAGTTTATTATATAAAAATCTGACTTTAGACTTTAACAAGAAATGCCAGTCATTTAGAATTTTTTGCAATGTGATCAGTCGCTGGTAAATAGTCATGTGGTTTTATTATACTTGGCTTTTAATTAACATTTTAAGTGTGCCTCAGCACACTTATATATACACGCTTGAGCATATACACCCTTTCGATAATTAGGTCATTTGGTCTGGGAGCCTTGCTCTCATGAACCGTGAGCCAATCACCTTGGATAATTTACTAATGAGAATGAGGCTCCAGGACCAAAAACTGTGTGACGTAATTATCGAAAGGGTGTATTCTTCTCAAAAACGTATCAGTAGAACTCAGGGTTGATTTTCAACTATACTTTGTAAAATTTGAATAAGTTTTGAAACTTTGATATTTTTTTCTCCACTCCTGAGCCAATACCTCCGTTGTTTCCATCGGCTCCGTGACATCAGCTTTGACACCGCGAGGCATGGTGTTTCTACACACAACACTTAACCGTTTAACATAAATAAATACGTCTTTCACGCTTTTCTTTTAAAGATATATCACTTTTTATTTTCATGTTTGGTAACCGCCATCTTGTCCGCCATTTGCTCGTGCCAGACCTCCTTCCACCATTTTCGGACTATGCCACTGATATGGCAATATAACTGGATTGAGCATTTATTGCGTATAAAATTTATCGGATTAACACCCAAAACGGCAACTGATAACCTTTTTAACGTATTATGGTGGGAAATTATTGCCTGAGATACTTTTAATGTTAAATTGATGTAGTTATCTGGTTAGATTTTTAGGCTTACTGAATGAAAGACATCTTTATGGTTGCGCTATCAAGTCAATTTTTGAGGTCAGTGCAAGCTCAAAGTCGGAAGTTGTCGGAACTTAAAATTTTAAATTATTTTGTGGGTTTTAGTATTTTTATTGAGCAAATTCCCTGCAATATTTTCACATTTCGCCTATACCAAGCAAACGTAGAAAACATGCTAATTATGTAAAAATGTATTTTACCAAAATTATTGTGCTTTTTTCAAATTAATCAACTTTCTCGAATATAAACGGCTAGGTACGAAACCAATACGACTCATAAACGATAGTTTCCGAGCTTCGAGTTTTCTTTTTCCAATATGGCAGCCGAAGAAAGAGTTAGTCCGTTTCCTCTACCTCCGAGTGACTATTATAAACTTTATACAGATGAAAATATCAAGGCAATGATTGCTCCTGAACCGCCCCCTCCCATACGTGGGGAATATTCGGTATTTGGTTTACAATTTGAGGTATAAACAATAGCAATTAGTTTAATAATTTGGTGTTTAATATGGTAAAAAACATTTTAATATATTTAACAAAGTGACTATATGATTTATCAAAACTATATGGCTGGCAGTATAGTGAATATAGTTAAATATAAAAAAAACTTTTGTTTGTACTAGCTTTTACCGAGCTTACCATTAGCCGGTTAGCGTATTCGGCAAAGGCGCTGTGTGCGGAAAGACGGGAAAGTGAAATTAACGCAGTCAGGGTTGCCAGGTCATATTGTTACTTCGTATATTTAATTTGCATGCTTGAAAGTTGAAAACTGAAATCCACAGGCAAGGGGCAACTTGCTAACTGACCATGACCAAAAAGTGCCCAGGGGATTAATTGCCTACACCAGTGTGCATTCCATGCACTCCACGCCGGATATATCCGGCGTGAGGTTACAAAATTGTTGGTTACATGTCCACATGTAAATTGATAGTATAACTACACGAATTTACCTGGATTTAAGTTCCCAAAATTTAAAATTGGCGTAAAGGATCATACATGTTGGCGTATCTCCAGCGTAGAGTTTACATGGAATGCACCCTGGTGCCTACACCTTATTACAAACTTTCCAATTCGATATATGCACAACCTATGTGTTGACAAAAATGCCAATTGCCATCTCCCCATGCTATTGTAGATTGTAGAGTGCAAATCAGTGATTTATGTGGTGATCAGGATCTTCTGGTGATAACAATCTTCAAAATAATCCAATGTCCAGTCATTTATCTCTCAATCCAATCACTTTTAATATTATCTGGTTGTTTGTTATTTTTAGTTAAGTGAGCCCTTTTTGATGAGCAATTTGACTGATATTTATTGTATAGACTGATATTTATTGTATATTGATGGATACAATTGCTTTTAGGGCAAATGTTGAGTTTAAAATATGGTTTAACCCATTAAGCGCTAGCGCTCTCCTCTCGACAAGTAAAATGTTCTGGCATTAGACAGAGTAAAATAACAAAGTAGGGCACAATGTGATTCGATGGGTTCACAAGACACATGAGCAGATAGGCTAGTCGCGTAAATACGAGTGTAAATACACCCAATTATATCGATAGACTTTTATTACGGAATTCGGATATTCATCAAAGAGAAACCCGATACTCAAATACGAACTTGGTGTGTCCTAGATTTACCAGAAAAACTGAAGTTGGCCGTACTTTTATGGCTAGATCCTCTATTAAGTGGAATACAGTAGCATTGATATGGACATGATTAGAAAAAAGACCTCAGTGGCTAGTTTTAAGTACAATTTATATAAGTCATATTTAGATAAACAGAAAGCCACCATGATCATGAGTCTGTAACTATTTTAAAAATCTTTTAACTACATTTGCATGTAGTATATATTGTTTTACATTCTAAATTTTTCAACTTACTGTAGTATATAGTGAGGGCCACAAAGTCATGAGTATTAATTTACTACTGTAAAGTGTTAGCCTCGTTAAATAAAGCCTATAATAATAATAATAATAAAGTGCCAGCGCTTTTTCCTTGACGATTAAAATTGTATGGCGTTAAGCCCGTTCTCCACCAGGCTAATTTGTTCGCGCAAACAGTAAAAAAGTAGGAACTGATCCAACTTTTTTGCGGCGAACTTTTTCGCTGACCAATCACATTGCCAAGATTTGTTTTTTGCTTCGCGTCGTGCGAAAAAATTTGCCTAGTGGAGAACGGGCTTTAGACACAGTAAAATAATAAAGTAGGGTGCAATGCAAATCAATGGGTTAAACAAAAATCAGTGATCTTATGCATGTGTTTAAAATTAGTGATTTAAAAAAATCATGATTTATATCTTTTGTTATTATGTAACATCCCATTTGTGTGTTTTGAAGTACAAAATACTACAAACCCATAGCCAATTGAGAAATAATGTCAAAATGTATAAATTGTCAATATAAATTGACAATATTTAAATGTTCTATTTAGACTGATGAACCAATCATAAGATCTTTGGAACAACAAAACATGGACAGACTGTATCCTTTAGAGTTCAGTAAGTAACAGCTCGGCCTTACCCTTTAAATTTTTAAGGTGGAACGTCTATTTGGAGTCTGGAGTCTGTTTCTTATTTTATTTCATGGCCGTGTATTTAATTCAATTATTTCTAGATAGACAAAAAGAGCTTAAAAAGCTAAACCATTCTGTACTTATCAATTTCCTGGAATTACTTGATATCCTCATCAACGAACCGACCTCACCAAAGGTAAAATACTGTATATCATTCATGCGCAATTTTGAATTTATGCATATCAAAAATTGGTGTTTTATTCACTGTATACATATATCATTTATATCCATTTGCAAAAAAATTGTCAAGAATTGGTGTTGTATAGCAATTTTACATTTAGCTAGCCTAGCCTAATTAGACCTGCCAACAATAAGAACTGTTATGTAAAAATATAAGATTTTTCAACTTCAAACTTGGGAACTGGTCAGAATTGTGACAATGCCATCTAGCCTAAATTATATTTGTCTGTTTTTAGGATGCAAAACAATGTCAATTTGAACTGCACTTCGAATGTTTCAATTTAGCTCCGTCAATCAGTGCCTTGCACCAGACTACAAAAATGTCACTAAAGAGATGCAACATTCCAGAGTTACAAAATCTCATAACAGGAGACATTTCATAACTCTGAATGCTGTGGTCTAACTGAACTTCACAATTTTATTTAACCCATAGAGTCGCATTGCACCCTGATGCACCCTACTTTAGTATTTTACTCTGTCTAATGCCAGACGATTTTACTTGTCAAGGGGAGAGCGCTGGCGCTTAATCGATTAACTGGCCTATCTGCCCATGTGTCTAGTTAACCCATTGAGTTGCATTGCACCCTGATGCACCCTACTTTAGTATTTTACTCTGTCTAACGCCAGACGATTTTACTTGTCAAGGGGAGAGCGCTGGCGCTTAATGGGTTAAATTGCTGGAATTTTTTCTGGTTAACACTCTTACTTTTCAAAAAGCGCTTTTAGTATATGATGTAATATTTCAAATATGACTAGGAGGATTGGACTAGATTTCAAGTCAACGCAATTTGATCACATTCAAGGCGAAGCTGAGGACTGGGTCAAAATGCAAGGATTTGAAATCTAGTCTATTCTGAATTGAAGGATTTGAGATGACATCTCATATAAATAAATCGCTACTTAATTAATTTTGATCTAGTCTTAGGACAGGATCAATATACTTCATCAGGTATCCAGTTAATTCATGTGAGCAAAATAAAGCAATGAATGAATTATTATTGAGTTTGAGAAATCTGTCATCCTTATAGAGAGAGAAAAAGCTTGGTGAAATTACAGTACTGTTTATAAACATGCATCATCTCATCAATGAGCTCAGGCCTCATCAGGTAATGAAGTATAGACTGTCAGGTAATAAAGTATAGACTGATATTTATATTGATGGATACAAATCGACACTGGTTATATAAAATTGATAAATTATTGGGTTTAGGCCAGAGAGACATTACGTGTCATGATGGAAAGACAGAAGCAACAACGACTAGAAACTGCTGATAAATTAGACAAGTATGGTCACAGTAAACATTTTAATAGTTATATATTGAACAATCATAGCACAGTCGGAAATTACTGATTACGAGTTGCAATCATCCCAATTTCGATCCCAATTTAAATTTAAACTAGTTTGACTCATTTTGCATGACGCTTTGTCTTTGCAAAATGGTAGTCTCTAAAGAACTAGTTGTTTTACTTCCATATTAGACAGATTTAGATCGCGGACGTCAAAGGCGAGGTGAAAATGGCGTGGCATATCCATACCACTGAGATCCGTACATACATGCATGGGCACAACACGCCATTTTCACGTCGTCTTTGACGTACGCGTCCTCGATCTAAATCTGTCTATTAATTGGTTATATATACAGTTAGGAAATAAAGGAACTTTTACCGATTCTGGTTGTCTGCTGATAACACAATAATTAACCAGGTTATCATGGCTAGCACGACGCCTACCTCCATAAGTCTAAGGGGCTTCAAATTCAAACGTCAAAATATGCACTTGAATTAAGAATTCTGGAATCACACACAAATAGTTGCGGTGTGTAATCATTTAGAAGTTGTCATCTGCAACATTAAGCTGTGAAATCTCTGCTCAGCTGATTATTATTATTATTTACAGATTGGTAGATAAGGTTCTATCACTCGTTCAGTCATGTTCAATCTCACTGCAGTCTGATCCTGCAAATGTCAACAACATCACAATGAAGCATGTAAGTGAGGCTCACTTTTGGAGTATCTAATCTTATGATCGTAACATACTTTCCGATTTGTAAAGTGTGACTATAACCCAAGTATAATTTTTGGTTTGCGTAGTATTTTTGTCATTCTAAGAAGAAATGTAATATAGATGGGATTTTTTACTATAAAGATACAGGTAGATCACCTTTTTCACCGTCAAAGTTTCCAGATATGATGCCATTAGGTGATTTTTTCAACTCGAAAGCCTTACGCTACTTTGACCGCTGTGCACATCTGATTACTATATACCTCTACATAATTTTTACCCTTTTGTTCCATTTACATTTATGCCATTTATATAATACTTGTACATACAGGTAGATCATATTTGGGCATTTAGGGGTTAGTGGCACTCTGAGGAGGTGCTTCTTCATTTCTCGTATCTTATTTGAGGAGAATAACATTCGTTAAGGCTGGTTGACACTATCAAAGTTTCTGTGATCACAGAAGGAACATTGCGTAGGTAAATTCTAAGTTTTGAAAGATTTGTGAGAAATGTTTCATTATGTTTGAAGGGAACTGACCCGGTGTTTGATACGGACTCAGTTCCTTCAAACATTTCTTACAAATTCTTCATCAAAACTCAGAATTTACCCATGCAAAATTCCTACTGTGATCACAGAAACTTTGATAGTGTAAGCCTTAGGAATGTTCGGTATGAGAAATTTCCGGTATCGGTATACCGAAAAAATTATACCGATATTATCGGTATACCGGTCTTCCTGAAGGAAATTTTGAATAATTCTAAAAGGGAAAACGATCATTTCGAAGCTGTTTCGAACATGTTTCGAACGACACGTACTCAGTGTAAAATCTCACTGAAGTGGAAATTCTCAATCATTGCAGTAGAAAGTTCTTTGAATTGCCATTCAGTAGTAAAATAAAGGTTATGGTTTCGCCATATAGTTGGTAAATTTAACACAGTATACCGAAAAATTCCGGTGTGTCGGGAAAATCGGTATATCGGTATGGTTGAACATCCGGTATCGATATACCAATATTGATTTAATACCGATACATTGATTTAAGACCGAACAGTCCTAGTATATATTGATTTAAGACCGAACAGTCCTAGTAAGCCTTATATACGTATTTTGCTTAATAAATATGCATTGTTACCACAGTTATTGCGTATTGTATTTCCTTTGTACAATATTTTTGTCTTCTATCAGGATTCAAGCGATAAAGAGAGCAACAAGACACCAAATTTAATAGAAGAAAGTGAACTGCATACATTATGTGACATGGTGGAAGACTTGACATAAAACAAATATATTATCCTTCCCTTGTACATAGTTTAATAGTTAATTAATGTAATCTGTATATAATAGTTTAGATCTGTATAAAGTGGTATATCACTCAATGGTAATATATTTAGGCAGGGACGCCGGAACTGGGGGCAGGGGGGGGGGGCGGCTGCCCCCCTTGCCTTTTGCTAGGGGGGGCAGGGGGAGCAGAAGTGCCCTTTTAGTTGTAAAATATTACGTGATAAATCGCATTTCCAACGATGCTTTTTGTAGGAAAATGATGAGATTCAGGTAATTTATAGTTTATATTTATAAAAATTTTGGAAAATTTTTGGAATTTAGAAAAATATTTTGAAGAAATGGCTAAAAGTTAAGATATGCGGAAAAATTTTTGACTTCACGGAAAATTTTTGTGTGTCCGGAAAAAATTTTTGACCCCTAAAATGGTACACTGACCGAAATTTTTTTGGGGGGGGGGAAGTCGCCCAAAAATTTCCATTGAAAAAAAATTTTCCGGTAGATTTTGAACTTTTTCTCTATAGAGGTGCCCTTGGTGTGCGTCGGCCCCCCCTTTGCCTTATTATCGTTCCGGCGTCCCTGTATTTAGGTATAGAAACACCTGTATGTACATTGTAGTCCGAAAGTCCACATGCACCAGGGCTTCGTTGCCGATATCAGACAAATTTTACTTGTCAATAGGATCCTCAATTCCTTGTTTCTGGTTCCTTCCGCTCCGCTGTCCACATCATGAGCTGTAATATTTTCATGCAACACTCGGTCTACTGCCCTAATTTCTCTCTCTCAATATCATCATTCTTATATCTTATATTTATTTAATGGACCTGAAATTTTGTCTCTTTGTTCAATGATAGAAAGACCTGGTCCATGTTCCTAAAGTTTTTCAAGAGCGAGAAGAAAACGTCAGCACCATTAAATGCTTTATAACTAGATTTTCATGATGAATCCTCCCTTCAAGAGAGTTTGGACTCATTTCACAAAGGTCTTTATAAACAGGAAAACATTATATGATAATGCTTTGCTCAACATATAGTAAAAGACGGACGGAGAACAACATATACGAAATCGAAAATCTACAAAAAAATTAATAGAAGATGTGCACGAATAACGAGATCAATGGACCATTTGCGTTATAGACTAAATTTTGATCTAGACAAAAATTTCATCACAGCTTGAAAGAGCATCACAAAATTAGTAATATTCCAAAGTTTCGTTGCGTAATGTTGTAAATTGCGGATAATATAGCCTTGCGAAGTTTGCTGTTTTTCAGTTATTTTGTATTACGCATGGGAAATTGACAGCCCAATCGGGTGTTGGGGTATCAATTTCCCGTTTGTAACACAAAATGACTGAAAATTGCAAATTTCGCAGGGCTATATCATCCGCATTTTACAACATTTCGCAACGTGAAACTTTGGAATATTACTAATTTTGTGATGCTCTTTCAAGCTGTGATGAAATTTTTGTCTAGACTTGTTTAGATCTTTAGATCAAAATTTTGTCTATAATGCAAATGTCCATTGACCGAGCAGATCTCTAAAGGGAAAGGCCTGGAACAGAAATTCAAAATGGTGTCAAAAATTGGCGAAGGGACAAAAACAATGACAAATTATCAGCGTTTTCATTGAAATGAATCAGATTTTTGTCAATATTTCGTGTTAGACGGAACTCGATGAACCCAGGAAAGAAAGTTTTTCAAGCAAAAGCTCCTGATAAGGGAAGCTTTCCATTAGATCATGATGGTAAAAATTGTTTATATTTTTTGTTTTTTCTGCATCCAATAATATATATCCACCCCACCCCCGTCAAAAGTGAGGTGTAGGTATTGGCAGGGGTGTTTGTATCTCATATAGAGCGAAGACATACCGAAATTTTATGGTTGTGTAATTATTCCCAGGATGACTGTTTGTGGGGGAGGTTTAAAAAACTAGGAAGACTGGGAAGTCTGGAAATTGTGCACCAATTGGGCTGTGACTGGGAAGTCTGGAAATTGTGCACCCAAGATTTTGAATATCTAATATATGTCTAATAAAATACGAAGTGACTACCCTAAACCTCCGAATATAAGCCCCCCCCCCCTGTGTATAAACCCACCACATGCACTAATGCTCCCCTCATTCCAAATATAAGCCCCCCCCCCAACTACAAGTCCCCCAATTAATATAAGCCCAGTAATTGCTGCTGAATACATGTTTATTTCCCTGTTTATGACTGACATGTTTATATCTGACTTGTTTATTACTAACACAAAAGATCGTCCATGTATAAGCCCCCACGTATATAAACCCCCCCATTGTATATATAAGCCCATCAAAAATCGCTTACGAAAGTATATAAGCCCAGTGCTTATAGTTGGAGGTTTACGGTATACAGCCAGCTATTTAGTAAACTGCTGGGTATATAGTGACTATAGACTATAGTTATAAGATAAACCGATCTCTTCCCCTAACCTTTTGAGAGTTTGAAAAGGTGGAAAAAAGTTTAAGAAGTTTTAAGAAAAAAAGCTTAGTTAGACAAAACACAACCAGACCTGGACTGTGTTTCACTTTCTGCACACCGCACTTTGACCTTTACCGTATATGCTAATGGCAAGCTCGGTAAAAGCTAGCGCAAACAAAAGTTTTTATATTTAATTATAGTCGCTATATAACTGGCAGTTTACTAAATAGTACAGACACTGTACAGACACTTTGAATAAAATACATAGAAAACATTAAAACTGCAGGCTCTCAATTGCACAATACAAACTTTCCACCGAGACAGTACCTCTCTAATATGGATCCAAATTGGTACATTTTCGTATTGAAAAAACTTCATACAGACATTTCACTATTACTGTATAAATACTTTGCTGTATTCCCTAATTAGAGAGGTCTTATTGTATATATTTACCCTATTATTCAGGTGAGTGCAAAGAATTTATGGTACAGTATATGAAATGTCTTCAACAAAACAACAACAGTAACTCCAAATGCAGACCAGAATCAAAACGATACTTAGAATGTCGCATGGATAGGTATGGTGTAATCACAGGTGTAATCAAAATATTTGTTATCAGATCATATTAATGAAGACAATGGTGACGGGTTTAGGTTGATAAAGGGGTGGGGGAGTAGTGGGAATGTACCCTAATACCACCATTTCAACTGATATTAAAAGTTAAATATTTAAAATTTTAGTTTAACCCTTCAAGTGGCAATGTGCTCTGATGCATCCTACTATAAATTTTACTCTGTCTAACAGTAGATTATTTTACTCAGTAGATTATTGTGTATAAATGCCAGACAATTTTACTTGTCAAGGGGAGAGTGCTGGCCTTAAATGGGATATTTTTTTTATATATTTTTTTTATTAACTTTACAATCATATTATATAAAAAATACACATACAGCTATGATTGAAGGATTGGACAACAGAACTAGAATCGCATACTAAGTCCATCTAACACTAAAACACGACATATTACGGACTGCAAACTGGACAACGTAAATACTGATTTTACAGGCCTTTATACCATATAAAACATGCAAGAATAAATACATAACTACACTACTGTGAAATTATTTGTGAGGTTCAGTTTTGACCACCACCACCACCACTAGTTAGAAACCACGAACCACTTTATTAAGCATGATTGGTACCATGCCTACTGTGTCTTCTATGTAGAGTGCTAATTAACTCATTAAAGTGCAAGAATCTTCTTGATGAGTAAAGACTAAACTACTTGCAAAATCTCAGATATTGCGTTCCAGTTTAGGTAGCAAAGAATACAATTTGCAGCTTATGTATATGATGCAACTACCCAGGCCACCCTGGGAATAGCATGCAATTACAAAATACTCCTTGGTATGCAGCTCAGCTTATCAGGAATTGCGATTTGCCACATGCCATTAAGCTGCAAATGTAAAATATATTTATAAAGACCCTTATATGACCTACACTATATACTGTACATTTCAATTATGATTATGAAGCATATTAAGTGACTTTGAAAAAGTCCAATACAAATATTTTGTATTATGGGATGATGACCTGATTACCTGAAAACTAAGAACATATTTTTAAGTTTACTGATATTATAATTTAACTGGTATTTTCAGGGAGCTTATGACCAAAGAAGATTTTGAACTGTTGGGGTATAAAAAGGAAAATTCATGAGTCCTTTCTCAACACTGACACTGTCTGTTTTGAATAAATAAGATAAATCCATTTTTCGCAGAAGTCTATAAACAAGAGCATTTTTGAATCGATTGTATGTCCACAAGTAAACAAGATACGGTTCAAAAGCATGCATATTGCAAGGAAATAAATACGCTCATGATATTATAGTTTGAAAAAAAAATCAAAAAGCCTAAATGCTACAAATTCCAAATTCCATGCAAGGGAAAAGTGTGCAAGAAATCTTGTTGAATGTTGTATAAATTTTCTAATTACTGTACGAAATACATGTAATAGTACAAAATAAGAATGCTTTATATTTGATAATGTTTAGAGGGATTTAGATGTTATTTTTCTTCTGGGAAACAAGGCCGGATTTTGGTGGTTAATTAATTAAACGAAGTGGCTATATCTACGGGCCCGTAAACAGACTTCGCCAGGCTATATTTACGGCACTCTCGTTCTTAGTCACCATACGGCCCGTATTTATCGTTAAAGTCAAATTAAAACAAAAATAACCCTAACCCCAATCCTTCCCCTAACCTCTAACCCTAACCCCTAAAAAGTCAGTTGAGGTTGTTATACAGCCATGTTTTTAAATACACAGTATTTTAACAAGCAAATTTACTGTCCTGATAAAAACCGATAGCAACTTTATAAACAGAAGATTAAATGTAAAACTTATCAGAACGGCGAACATGCAGATTAGGCCATCTCAAATAATGATAATGTTGGGATAGTAGCGCTTCAGACTGCAGAGGAGATTGGGCAGCAGGGCTCTCTCATGCACCACCCTATGGAAAAATATGCATCCCTTCTTGCAGATATGTTTAGATCCACCACTGGAACTCAACTCTAATATACAAGGTGTCCCGAATAAAAATATACCTTTTGAAATCAAGCCTTTGTTGAAATTTGAATGCCTTATTACAATGCTGAACCCCAGAGCATCTTTTAAGAAATTACAACTACTGGAGCTTGGTCTCAATGAGGGCCTTTTCCCCACACAGTTCATACGGGTACATAAAATCACTCTGTGCTCAGGGGCAGTGCCAGCAATATTTGAATAGGGTGGGTGTAGGTGAAATATTGCCTACTAATTTCATACGCTAATTAGTATTCCTTTTCATCCAACTGGGATTAGATCATATGCCGACTACCTGACGTTCCACAACCTCTTTTTTAGCGCCGCCCCTGCCTGTGCTGACTTTTGTATAAGAGGGAATGTCGAGAAAGCAGGCAGATGCAGCTTTTTCAACAAGGTTAACCTTTTACTAATGATCAAAAGGGCCCAGTTCATCTGAAAATCATACTTCACTTTATCGTGGGTTTTCTCCCGGTGCTCCGGTTTCCTCCCACAGGGAAAGTTGACAGGGTGGGTTAGGACCCTGGGTACGAGGTTGGGTTAGGAATGGGATAAACACAGTTATAGGACGTAATATCACAATTTTTGTAAATATAAAATAATCCACACGGCTAAAAACGCACAGGTTGTTGCAAGTTGATATCGACGGCATGTAGTAAAACACTGACTACCGGAACACCGGAACACCACCGGAACACCCCCGGAACACCACCTAACCCTAACCCCAACCCTAACCCCAAACCCTAACCCCAAACAAAATGGTGGTGTTCCGGTGGTGTTCCGGTGTTCCGGTAGTCAGTGTTTTACTACATGCCGATATCGACAGGCGTGAACAAAGTTGTGCGGCCCACTGTGAACAAGTTGTCAACCATGTTGTTCTAAGTTGTTACAGTTGAACAATGCTGTAACAACATGTTGACAGTACTGTTCATAGTGGGCCGCACAACCTTGTTCACGCCTGTCGATATCAACTTGCAACAAGTTGTTGATTTTCTCAATTTTTACTTGCCTACACGCGTAAAAATTGAGAAAATCAACAACTTGTTGCAAGTTGATATCGACACTATGAACAGTATTGTCAACATGTTGTTACAGCATTGTTCACCTGTAACAATTTGGAACAACATGGTTGACAACTTGTTCATAGTTGGCCGCACAACATTCATCACGCCTGTCGACATCAACTTGCAACAACCTGTGCGTTTTTGGACTGGCTCGGTTTGCGGGCTCTGATGACATTTCGAATTTGAATTAGTTTTATAGTTTGATCCTAATAACATTATAAAATTTATTCAATCGATCTTAATTGTTTGTAACTAGTAACGCGATTCGTCCCGGGTCGGACGAGTCCTTTTGTGCGAAATGTTTTCGAGAGTGATAAATGCGCATGCGCACACAGTGCCTCAGCTCAGTCGGTTTATTAAGGTTTATTGGGCCGACTGAAAAGGTGAAAACGCCACATGTTGTAAGCAGTTGTACATAATTTCCTTGTACATGATAACAAATTTTGTAGTTGTCAAATTTTTAATGTCGACCACTATAAATTGTCGTCCCGTAAGGATTATGACAGAGTTTGTTGTATATAAATCGTTGTATGAAACCTGTTTACTAAAGCAATTATAAGTAAACAATACATCAATGTTTAAAACAAACATTAATTTTTCTTTTGGCCCCGAAAGGGGCTGTGTTTTCACGGACATTTATAACTGACACAGAAGTTGTAACAAACCTGCAGCGGACGGGTAACAATGCTGTTCCAACAACTTGTCAAACAGGATGTGTTCGCGCTGCTTGTTCTCCCAGCTTGTTGACAAGTTGTCAACGGCTTGTTAACAACTTGCTACAAGGTTTTTGAGCTCAACAGACTTGTTACAAATTGATCCAACAACTTGTTATCGTCCTGCAATTCAACATAACAGCACTGTTGCAACTTGTTGACAAGCTTGCTGCAAGCCTGTTGCGAACACATCATGTTGACAAGTTGTGAGATTTTTACGTGTGTAATATTGGAGGATCCTGACCAGTATAGTCTGACATAATTAATTCTATATTCGCAAATAATAACGGCTTTGATATACATTCAAAATGACATTTCAAAGTTGAATTTATAAAATGGTGATCCAGGGTCTTAGCCAGGATTTGCAACTTGGGTGTCCAAATTTGAAATTTCGTTTATGACACCCAATTTTTGCCATATGGAACCATGGCACCAGTAATTCAGCAATGTGATTATTCCCGAATTCTGGGAGTAATCGGTGACCACACTTGAGAATCGCCCAAAAAACTAATAATATATTCAATTATTCAGATTATGTCACTAGTCACTACACTGACTACAGTAGTACAGTTTAAGTAAATCTGTGAATTTTATTAACATTATGTTGTCACTTTCATGCTATAAATACAGTACTTGTAGCTTTGATAAGCTAGTGTAAGCAAAGAACACAACCAGATAACAGCAAAAAGCAACTGATTATCTCATATAGTTATATTCTGCGGTTTTTAATTTGGCAGCTAGGAATCTTTCCGCTGCAGCTTGCAAGTGAGCAATGTTTATTTTCTATGGTATTTTATTCTCAGCAGCTTGTCTAACCGTCTATGGTCAGTTGGTTTCGCAGTCGTGTTTTTATGCGATTCTGAACGCTAAACACCCTTTCTGCTTCTGCATTTCCAACCATTACACACAAGCAAGTTGCCATAGTTGAAAACTAGGCGAGTCTATGGCCTTTTAGCTAGCCGTCCAAAAGGCGTCACCATGATAGCGAACCGTCCAAAAGCCGTCTTTTTTAGAAGGCCGTCCAAATTTGAAAATGGCCGTCCAAAAGACGGCTGGACGGTAGGCTGGCTAAGACCCTGTGGTGATCGCTAGATAGTATACTTCAAAATAAGGTTTCCGTTTTTATAACGTAGAAAAAACTATCCTAACACAAAACTAAACCCTAATACTAACCCTTACCCTAACCCCAACCTAACCCTAACCTAAACCTTAACCTAACCCTAACTTATTTTAAAAATTGGTATAAAAACGGAAACCTTATTTTGAATTATACTATCTAGCAATTGCCTTTATAAAATAGTTTAGAAGAGGTTGAAGCAGGGACCGGTGTTGTATCGCATTTGCTGACAACATTTCAGTCGCTAATTAAGATTTCTTTTCCCAAATTATTTTTCCGAAAATATTTCATTCAGGAGGTGTCATCCCTCTTACCAACGGCCCTGAACAGTTCATTCGAACGATTTTGTCATTTTTGCGAAATGTTTTCGAGAGCGATGAATGCGCACGCGCACACATTGCCTTAGCCTTGTTAGTTTATTGGGCGGACGAAAAAAGGCGATGTTGGGACAAAATATTTGGGACACCACGTGTCTACGTGTAACTGATAAGTTTCTACGAATTTTATAGTTGTCAAAATTTTAATGTCAACCACTATATATCAAAGACTATATATACTGTAAACCCGCACTGCCGGTAGAAGTTCGAAAATAATTGCTAGCTGTCCCGTAAGGATTACGACAGATTTTGTTGTATATAAATTCTTGTGGAATCGTATTTTTATTCTATGGGAAAAACCTCGTATATTTTGTATCAGATCAGATCCAGATATAAAAGTCATCAATTTTTAGGCCCTTAAAGGGGCTCGCCATAACAAAGCTATTGGAAAATCCTTATAGTCTGATAAAGATCCAATAATTATTGCCCCATGGGAACTTGTGGTAGTAAAACTTGAGATTCAAGAATCAAGACACTATCGAAAGAATTTTTGCATAAGTAAATTCTATAAAGTTTGCAAGTTTTGTGAGAAATGTTTGATGGAGCTGGCTCGGTGTTTGAATACTGGTCAAAATCGTGTAACTTGGAAGCTAAGGGATTGTTCATATGGAATGACTCGTGTGAAAAGAGTCAGTCAACGCTCTGCCGGAAGTCGTTGGTTTTCTCCGGGTGCTCCGGTTTGCTCCCGCGGGGAAAGTTAACAGGATGGGTTAGAATAAGCAAAGTAATATCTCAATTGTTATAAAGATAAAATAGTCGAGGCTAAGTAAGTAATTAGGTAAGCGTAATACTTGATGTAAAGAGCATTTGATCATATGCACATGTAAATTTACGCTATAGAAATGCTAATCGTAATCGTTGGCTGGGGACTGGCTCGGTTTGCGGGCCCTGATGACATTTCGAAGTTGAATTAGTTTTGTGCGAAATGTTTTCGAGAGCGATAAATGCGCATGCGCACACAGTGCCCGAGCTCAGCCGGCTTATTAAGATTTATTGGGCCGACTGAAAAGGTGAAAATGTTTGGAACGCGACGTGTTGTAAGCAGTTGTAGATAATTTCCTTGTACATGATAACAAATTTTGTAGTTGTCAAATTTTTAATGTCGGCCACTATAAAATTAATTTTTTCTGTGTTGGTGTAGTGTACTCAGGTGAATATGATATTTGTGGTGTTACTCTGAGTGTATATCCACTCCGGGCGAACTTGAAAAATATGCCCGGCCACGGTGGGATAATATCACTATAAAATTGCGGTCCCGTAAGGATTATGACAGGGTTTGTTGTATATAAATCGTTGTAGAAACTTGTTTACGTCACGTCGGGTTTTAAAGCAATTATAAGTAAACAATCAATGTTTAAAACAAACATTAATTTTTCATTTGGCCCCGAAAGGGGCTGATTTCACGTACGTTAATAACAAAACTACACATGTAAAAACGCAGAAGTTGTAACACACCTGTAGCAGACTTTTAGGAATGCTGTTCCAACAACTTGTCAACAGGATGTGTTCACACTGCTTGTTCCCAGCTTGTTGACAAGTTGTCAACGGCTTGTTAACAACTTGCTACAAGGTTGTTGAGCTCAACAGACAACAACTTGTTATCGTCCTGCAATTCAACAATTTGTCAACAAGTTGAGAGTGGCAACCTTGTAGCAACTTGATAAAATAACAGCATTGTTGCAACTTGTTAACAAGCTTGCTGCAAGCCTGTTGCAAACACATCTTGTTGACAAGTTGTGAGATTTTTACGTGTTTATTGGAGAATCCTGACCAGTATAGTCTGACATAATTAATTCTATATTCGCAAATAATAACGGCTTTGATATACATCCAAAATTACATTTCAAAGATGAATTTATAAAATAGTTTAGGAGAGGTTAAAGCAGGGGCCGGTGTTGTATCGCATTTGCTGACAACATTTCAATCGCTAATTAAGATTTCTTTTCCCAAATTATTTTTCCGAAAATATTTCATTCAGGAGGTGTCACTTCCCCTTACCGACGGCCCTGAACAGTTGATTCAAACGATCTTATCATTTTTGCGAAATCTTTTTTGGGGCGATGAATGCGCACGCGCACACATTGCCTGTGCCTTGTTAGTTTATTGGGCGGACGAAAAAGGTGATGTTGGGACAAAATATTTGGGACACCACGTGTCTAGTGTTGCGAATAGTTATAGATAGGTTTCTACGAATTTTGTAGTTGTCAAAATTTTAATGTCGACCACTATATATCACAAACTATATATTAACCCGCACTGCAGGTAGAAGCCCGAAAATAATTGCTAGCTGTCCCGTAAGGATTACGACAGATTTGTTGTATATAAATTCTTGTAATGAAACTCAAACATCGAAAAATTGAAATATTATTTGGGCTTGGAAGGAAAAACCCTCCCATAATCATTTTGTAATTTTTAGGCCCTGAAAAGGGGCTCCACGTTACCACAGAATTGAAAAATGAAAATAGGCTATTTTCTATTCTGTGACGTTCCACGTATATTAATAACAAAGCGATTGGAAAATCCTTATAGTCTGATAAAGATGCAATGATTATTGCTGCATAGGAACTTGTGGTAGTAAAACTTGAGAGTCAAGACACTATCAAAGTTTCTGTG